>BRZM01000727.1:354029-380049 GCA_033238685.1 Lates japonicus | reverse complement strand
CGTCTGAGCCCTCGGGCCACACACCTGAGACACAACACACACATCAGTGTTTATACACACAGCTCACACACCGTAACACTCTCTCTCTCAGGTGTACTGACCGAACACGTGGTATCCCAGGACGCAGGTGTACGTCGCCCAGTCGATGTCTTTACACTCTGAACGATTTCTGATCAGTTTACAACCGTTTGGAACGTCCCCTGAAAATACACAACTGTTACTACACACTATGACCACACAGTACTGTAACACTATAGTACTACAGTACTGAAGTATCAGAGTACTGCAGTAGTGGGCTATCAGAATACTCACAGTAGAGGATCTCGTAGTCTCCAGAGTTGGACATAATGAAGCTGTTGTCAGGTGACCAATCCAGGTGAGTGATGTAGCTGGAATGTCCCTGAAAAACAGTCACGAACACACCTGAGCATCATCATCATCATCATCATCACCTGAGCATCATCATCATCATCATCATCACCTGAGCATCATCAACATCATCATCATCATCACCACCACCTTTCAGAGGAGAAACATCTTCAAGAAACTAAAACAAGTCCAGATACCCTCAACTCCAGCACCGAAGACGTCAGGTACTGATGCGTTCAGGTACTGATGATGATGGTCAGACTGGACCCGGATTCTGTCCTGTACCGCTGATAAATCTTCACCTGGTTCATTAATATTCACGCTGAACTAACAGACATCTGCAGACACATCATTCAGCTGTTTCAACACCTGCTCAGGTGTGTGGGTGTGTCTTTACTGAACCAACAAAGAAAACTGAAGAACCTCCTTCAACAGCAGGACCCTCAGTGTCATTCAGCATCAGACTTAATCAACTCTGGCAGCGTAAACCTTTCACCTCACAGGTGTAACTGTGGTTCTCTGAGTTCAGAGACAGCACCTCACCTGGAGTTTATATCACCACGAGTTACCTGTCAGTACAGGTGATGTGTTGCAATGAGGATCAACATCAGACCTGAACATATAGAGGAACAGAGCTGGGAGATAAAATGATAATTATCTCAATCAGACGCAGTCGATACGACGTCGATAGAACTCATTCTGACAGACGACAGGAAAAACCAATGATAACTGGTCTACGTGTAATATCCTGTGCTAGATACTGCAATACAATGTTAATAGTGTAATATTTTGTAGTTTTCTGTATATTTTGTATGGCTCTTGTTTTGCTCATTTTCTTTGTTTCTCTTTCTTCATGATTACACTTGTCCCTTTTAATTTTATCTTAATTTATATTTGGTGATGGTTGGTGTGCTGCTGCTGTAACAAAGCAATTTCCTGTCAAGGATCAATAAAGTATTAATATTTATGAGAACAGCTCTGCTCTGAACCAATCATGTGTCTGGGACAGAGTCACGTGATGTTAGGTTGACTCTCAGAGTGAAGGAGCAGCAGCAACACGAGCTGATGTTTGGACGTCAGGAGGGAGAGAGAGAAAAGATGAGGACAGGAGACGTCAAAGAAAATAAAAGACACAGACTGAGGCTCGACTGAGGACGAGGAGAGTTTGAGGGATTCAGCACAGAGGAGATATTTAACCACTGATCTGTGGTCCCAGACCCAGACCAGGTCCTGCTGGCCCCCCTAAAACAACCAGAGTGAAACCTGCACAGACCAGAGAGTCACTTTCTCAGCTACATGTCTCACCACAGAAACATGAACCTGATGACACCTGAATACCTCACTGAGGAGGAGAGAGGAACATATCGTCTTCCTCTGTGTGACAAATAAACGACCTGACATCAGGAAACAGAATCAGAGAATAGTCTCAGTAAAGTCTCAGTGGAGTCTCAGTAGAGCCTCAGTAGAGTCCGGTCTTACTGTGCACTTCCCGTATCGGCTGTACTTGCGTCCTCTCTCTGAGACGGTGTAGAGGTAAATAAAGTTATCATGAGATCCAACAGCCAGCAGAGTCCCATCTGCAGAGAGACAGAGAGAGAGGGGCATTCTGGGAAATGTAGTTCACCTGTGTCATAGTTCACATTGTCATGGAAATTAGATGTTTGCTCCACCCACCTACAGAGAACCGCATCACCGACAGCTGCTCGTTCCCGTCGGTGTGGATCGCCACCAGGTCTGTGGTCTCTGCATCCAGAACGTACCACCTGAGACCATCAGGAGACCAGGAGACCACCAGGAGACAGGGAGACCACCAGGAGACCAGGAGACAGGGAGAGCAGTTAGACCATGATGCACCTGGAGATCTACAAACTGTGTATACAGGGTGGGGGTGGGGGGTTTGAACCTATAAATGATGCACTGACTTTCCTGAGTGAGTTCCTATGGTGACCACAGCTCCACTGGGATGGAAGTCTGCACAGTGTCCATGTTCCTGAGGGAGAGACAGAGCTGTCAGTCACCTGGCAGTTAATTGACGATAATCAATCAATTGCTCAATCAGCTGTCTGTGACCTAACCCCCCCACCCCCCACCCTCACCTCCAGCGTGCGACTCCACTGCAGACTGTGATCCACGGAGTTCCAGAGACAGACCAGCCGGTCCTGAGCACACGTCAGAAACATCTCTCTGGACGGGTGAGACGCCAAACCCCACAGCTCATCTGTGTGACCCTGAACACATCACAACACAGTGTTACACAGATCCTGAACACATCACAGGATAAATATTCTGAGACCCTGAAATTCAGTTTTTGTTCGAGCGCTGCTGACACCTGTGCACATCCTCCATTAAAGTAGCTTGGAAAACTCAGATGTGACGTGAAACACAGAAACACACACAGGTGAGTAACACCTGCGCTGACATATCTGACATGTGGTCTCACCTGGACCTCGACCAGGAAGCCGTCGTTGAAGGTTCCTCTCAGGATAAAGTTACGAGACGTCCCAACCAGAAACTCTTCCCCCTTCCCCTCAGACACGGCCCTGATGGTTCCATACTGATCTGGAACCTGCAGACACGTAGTCATGTGACCTCAGGACTAACTTCTATTTGTTGATGTCTGTGTTTGTGTACAGGTGTGCATTTGTCACCTCGATGTCTCGGTCGGCTCTCAGCTCGTGATCCCACAGGATGATTTTTCGGTCTTTTCCTCCTCCGGTCAGCAGAGTGCCACTCCTCATCTCACACATACAGAAAACACTGCCCTCGTGACCTTTGACCTGCCGACTGATCTGAAATGCTGCACAGAAACACGCACAGGTGAGTCTCACCTGTCCTCTCCTGCACTGAAATCTCTATCAGGAAACAGTTCAGTTGATGTGTTTTCTGTTTTAGAAACTCTGAAAAACAAACTTGAGTCTTTTAATGTGCAGTTACTTCAGCCGCCACCAGGAGGCAGCACATCTCACAGAAACACTGTTTCCTCGACTTCCTGTTTGAACAGATCTGCTGCTGAAGTTTTTATTTAAACAGTTTGAGTTATTCTGTTCATCATGTAGTCAGTTTATAATAAAAACCAACAGAAGTCTGATCTTTACTGATCTTAACTCTGGTTTCAGGCTGATGAACTGAACTGACTCCAGTTCAGCAGAAAAACGTTTAATTCTTGGCGTCACTCCTTTTAAAACCAGTTTAACAACATGACACTAAAACCATTACTGTAACTGGGCCAACACACACACACACACACACACACACACACACTCCTCCCTGGTGTTTTTCTTGGCAGAGTTGAACTGAACCAGGATCAGTTTTTGTTTCTGATCGACTGCTGAGGTGGAGTTAGGGTTAGGGTTATCAGGATTCGTTTCCCAGTAAACTCTGGAAACTGGTCTAAACTGGTCCCTCCTCACCTCTGGGCCCCTTTCCAGTGGGGGTTTCAGCAGAGCTCCTGGTCCAGACCAGCAGGACTCCTCCAGAGTCTCCGGTCAGGATGTCTCCAGTACTCAGGAAGGCCAGACACTGGACGAACTTTGGCTTCTCGTATTTCTGAAAACAAGGAGGGGGGTCAGAGTCAGAGGGGGACAGAGTTAGACCAGGACTACAGACCAGGACTACAGAGTTAGACCAGAACTGCAGAGTTAGATCAGGACTACAGACCAGGACTCCACTGAAAATGTTTTAAACATGACGATGATATTCTGATATTAAACTGAGTCTTGTTTCAGTTTCAGTCTCAGGTTGTGGTTTTAAGTTGTTTATTAAAAGTTTGAAGATTTTATTTATTTTCACTGCAGATGTAAACCTTTTTATTAAATTCATTCGGCTGCAGAGTTCTGAACTGATCTGAGTTCTGTTGGACCTGAACCAGTCTGATCAGGTTTATATAATCAGGATAACGTGAGTGTGGTTCTGTGAAACTCTTAATCTTTGTGTTCGGCTGGGTGGAGCTTCCTGTTCCTCTGCAGATCAAATTCCTCACATTCACTCTGCTCCAGTCTCTGCTCCACCAAAGCCCATTCATCTTTTTACTGATTTAATCCTTCAGGTCAGATTCTCTCCCTCAGGTGACTGATCAGTTTTCAGATTCAGAGATAATCACAGCTGATCCTGGAGCTCTGACTACAGTCTGCAGTCTGCCCTGGATGGATCAGATCAGAGATCAATACATCTGATCTGAATGAATCAGAGTTGAAAAATAAAAATATGTTCTCACCCCAAAGATTCCCTGTTTACGAGCCAGCGAGGTCCCAGTCCAGGTCCAGAAGAAGATGTGGGACTTCCCACAGGTGACGATGGTGTTCGGGTCGGTGGGGTGGAACTCCACGGCCAGGACCACCTCGTTAGTGGTCTGAAAGAACACCACAGAGCAGTTAGACCAGGTTAGACCCAGTTAGATCTGATAACATCCAGGACTGGCTGCTGGTTCAGGTCTCACTGGATCAGACCGAGAAATGTTTGTGAATCTGGTGTTTGAGAAAATGTGTTGACCTTGATTTCAGCGATCTTTGATTTCTTCTGCCAATCCCAAACTGTCAACATGTGATCGTTACAGTCGTCAATCACACTGAGGTGCTGACCAGAGTCCTGAGAGAGACAGGAGGGGGAGGGAGGGTGAGACAGAGGGTGAGACAGACCAGTGAAGGCGACATCAGCTGTTCTGTATTTCATAAATCATTTTCCATCATTTAAAGACTGAAAACAACCTTTAGTAATGTACAGAACTACAGCGGCCCATAAGGACTACATTTCCCACGATGCAGGTGGTGATACTCACAGCTTTGGAGAAAGCCAGAGAGCCGACGCCTCGCTCAAATGTTCCCAAACCAACGACCTGCAGAGTCGACAGACTGACGCTGTCCCAGATACGAACGTGAGGCTGCAGCGCCTGAACACAGGGACACACAGGGTCCTCAGTATTATCAATCACTGTTACTAATCAATATTATTAATCAGTATTATGACACATTTCAGTGACATCTTAGTTGTATTTATGTCGTGCATTTTTATTTTTACGTCCTCCATCTTTGTAGTCAGATTAGACTTCTGTATGTCCTCACCCGTCCGTCTTTGTCCACTCCTGCGATCTGTCCTGTAGCGATCCGGATTTTATCAGGATGGATGGCCAGACTGACAGAGACACAGAGATGATGTCACTCACCTGTCACCACAGACCAATAGGAGAGCAGCAGGTGATGTGTGTGTTTTCTCACCACTTGACACAGTCGGTGTGTCCAAGGTAATGTCTCTGAGTTCGTTCTTCGTAGTTAAACAGAACCACGACGGAGGCGATAAAGTAAACAATCTCTCCAGTTGGAAGGAGGTAGATGTTCGCTCTGCAGTCTCTGCCACGGTAACCATACCTGTGTGAGGTCAAGGAAACACCTGGACAACACCTGGGCCCGGTTTTTCAAAAGGTTTAATCCGGATAAAATTGATCCGGATTTGGTAATCCTTTTTTTTGCTATCTATGATCACGTAATCCATTTTACTTTTGAGCCGGTTTTTCAAAGCAACATTGGATTGGATCAATCTGATCCAGATAGAAACTTTTCAGGATCACCAAATCTGGATAACCAGCGCTCAAATAGGATAGGAAATCACAATGTAGGAACCACAGAAAGCCTGCAACATAACCCTTGCCTGTATTGTCCTGCACAGCATTGCTACCAAGCGCAATGTCCCCCTCTGTGCTGACAATGATGCACCTGAGCCCCTTGGAGACCCTGACCAACCTCCTGCATTCTGCCAGAATGAGCAAACAGGATGTGCAACAAGGGACACAATAGTTAGACACTATTTCTGATGTGGATTTGTTTTGGATTTCAAAAACCAGTGATGCCATTGCTTTGTTATTCTGTTTTATCATTGCATGCATCACTAAAAAATAATCTAAAAACAAAACAAGAATATCTTTGATTGTGATGAATACACATGAATTAATGACAGAATTAAATATATTATTTGTGGTCAATATTGACAGCTGTTTGGGGGATTATTTTATGAGGCCAAACTCTTTCTACTTTGCTGTAGGCCTATACTGAAAGGCTGAATACGTTATAGCTTACCTAATCACTGTAGCCTGATGGATGAACAAATCAAATTAAAACTTTATGAATAAATAGGATATCTTGTAGGATATACTGCATGATCCAAATATAGTATTATTTGATACAATTTTAAAGTTTCATTATATTTTGGGCCTGAAATCCACACTGAATCCACCCTTCTGATGGGATCAGTATAATCCAGAGTTTTTGGATCAAAGTGATCCCAATCCTACTAAAAAGTTCTAAAAAACCCAAACTAAAGGTTTGATCCGGATCAAAACCAAAATTGGATTACGTGATCTAATCCGATTACGTAATCTGTTTTTTCTTTTGAAAAACCCATTTTCAAGATTTGATCCAATCCGTTATCCAAAATCCGAGCAGATTACTTTTGAAAAATCGGGCCCTGGAGATCTACTGATGATCTGTGGATGATCTAATCAGAAGTTACTAAGGATCTACTGAAAAACTACAGACTTCTAGAGAAAATCTACTAAATATCTCTTCAGGATGATCTATTGACGATCTAGGAAATGCACATTGCTGATTTACTGAGGGCCAACTAACAGTCACTTAGAGAGCCACTGAGGATCTACTGAGATCTAGTGAAGATCAGTTTTTGATTTTTAATTATAACAAACAAAACAAAAATAGAAACATGTTTTCATTTTCTAATGAGATGAGAGGCCTGTACTACAAAGAGAGTTGAACCTCCTCTGGTTTAACTCAGGTTCTCAGTGAAAGTCGGGGTTGACAAACCCTGACTGCCTCGATCTGTGTTAAACGGTACGACGGTGGTTAAGATGTCGGTAAGTTGAGTCGGTGTTAACTTAATCAGAGTCAGTGCGTGTTCATTAAAGGGGCGTGCACCGTATCTCTCAGATGAAGACGTTAATTCTGTGGGTTACGAGGAATTTAAAGAGACTCTAACGACACAATGTAAAACCAACAAAGACAGGGAGACTGGTCACATGTTCTCTGGGTTCTTCATCTGTAATATGAGATGTAAGGACACGGAACATATGTGATCATTATCAGATACTTGTATTACAGTCAACACATGGGTCACATGTCTGAGAATGAGCTGTTACTGTTAATGATGTTCTGCCTGGAACACTCAGGCTGTATATGTATGAATGTAATGCTGTTATGTTCAGTATGAACTTCATGTTAACAGTATTTCAGACTCAGTGGAAACTGAACCTGGATCAAATAGAAACATTCTATAAAGTGGTTCACATTCATATTTCCATCATTAATGCTGCATGTTTTGGTCTGTAGTCTAATTAGCCTGTCACATTATATTGTCTTTCAGGACAATAACCCCCACCCAAAAAAAAAAAAAAAAGCAATGATTATTGATCGATAATATGCAACACTAATGATGCTCAATTTAAAGCGGGTTAACTATCAACATAAACTGCTCATAGTTTAGAGATCAGGCTCGAAAACCTGTCCACCTCGTAGTACAAAAAAAAAAAAAAAAAAAAAAAACAATTAAAGGATTATTGACATCGATAATATGCAACACTAATGATGCTCAATTCTGGGGGGGGCGGGGTTAACCACCAACATAAACTGCTCGGAGCAGTTTAGAGATCAGGCCTCAGGTAAAACCTGTCCACCTTTCGTAGTACAGGTTAATTGGGAAGTTACACCTGACATCACCAAGTTACTCTGATAAGACAGTAACCTCGCTTCGTAGTACAGGCCTCTGGTTTTGTCTGAACATCAAACTCTTTTCTTGTCTGATGTGTTGAAGAATTAAATGTGTTAACATTGTTGTAACTACGACTTGTGTTGAGAGTAACGTGTGTGCAGAGTGAAGGATACACCCACTCCAGCTTCAGTCTTTCTGAGGGAAGTTCTGTCCGAACGTCCTCGTAATTCTCGACATCTGAAGGGATGAACATGGTGATCGGTCGACCGCGCATGAACATCTTAATGTTCCCCTCTGAAACAACAGACAGGAAGTGACTTCATCATAACAAGTCATTTGGTGATCAATCAATCAAAGACACTGATCAGGATCAGAGCACAAAGCAGCAGGTGTGATCTGGATCTTTAATGTGTTGAGTCACATCACAGATCCACTCTGATCTATGACGAGGTCCAATCAGATTTTCTCTTACAGGTGAACTGTGGTGGCTCCATCCAATCAGATTAAGGAAACCTGTTAGAACAGGTAACATTAAAGCTCTCATATTATAATATATTTTGTTAATATTTTAATTTTACTATACTATGAGTTTTGTATTTGAAATTTTTATACTCATGATTATTTTTATCATATTTTGAAATATCTTCCTATATTTATGTATTTTTATCACATTTTTAAATATCTATACTATGACATTTTTATCAAGATTTGAATTAATTTTTTAATATAATATATTATTTTATAGAGATTTGAAGACTGATCATAGTATGATATTTTGTAATATTTTGTGTGCTTCCTATATTATGACATTTTATCATATTTTTAAATTTTAATTATATTTATTATTTTTACAATATTTTGTTATTGACTATGGCTTTGAAGGATGATTTTTACATTTTGAATACCCTATCAGTGTGGCTAAGACATTGTGACATTTTCTGTGCCTCAACATTTCTTTAGGACACTGAACACCTTACTACACCACATAGGTATTTTGTAGTATATACTGAACACCTTACTATACTATGACATTTTTAGGACATTTGAACACCTGACTATACTTATGACATTTTTATCAGATTTTAACACCTTTACTTGTTACTAAGTAGACATTTTTATCACATTTTGAAACACCTTCCCACTAAGACATTTTTAAGACATTTGAATACTCAATAAGGCTCAAGGATACTTTTATCACATTCTAAATAATCACATTTTTGTAACATTTTCTAGTGCCTTACCATACTAAGGACATTTCATTGGGCATTAAATAATTCCTACTATACTAAGCATATTTCCTCTAGTGCCTTACTATACTAAGACATTTTAAGGACATTTGCGCCCATTATACTAAGTATTTTTAGATATTTGGAACATCTTACCATACTTCATGACATTTTACATTTTCAGCCTTAATATACTATGAGATTTTATCACATTTTGGAACATCTGACTATACTAAGGACATTTCTAGTACATTTCCTGTTCTTACCAGCCATGAGACACTTTTACAGCCTTGAACACCAGCAGCAATAATTTTTCACCCATTCTGAACAATCTGACCATGACACTCCCGGTGGAGCATTCAAATTGACTACTGCGATTAATTTTTCTATGACATCTCTGAACAATTTGACCACCATGACACTTTAGACTTGATTTGAATAATCCCTCCCATACCATGACACTTGCATCACATCTCTGAATAATCTCCCATACTCATGATACCCCATCACACTTGAAAATCTGACCATACCTGCTGACATTCCTGCACACCTCACAGTGCCCTCACTATATCACCAAGATACTCACCACATCTTTATCCTGATCAGCACTATACATATCTCCAGCACCCACTACACCATGACACTTTGTTGACACTGACCCATTACCTCCCATCTGATCTTGAAATCTGAATTATACCCAAGATACTTTGATCATATCTAGAATCTGATTCACCATGACACTTTCACTTTGAACAACTACTTATATCTATGACTTTTGATACTTAGCAGCCTTACTCATACTATGACACTTTAATACACTTAGCACCTCCTACATCACAAGATATTTTATAAAGACTTTGACTCACTATGGCCACATTACCACAACATCTTTGAAACACCCTAATTCATACTAAGATACCTTTCTGACACTTAATGGTCTTGACTAAAATGAAGTACTTTATCCGTTTACTCTGAATCTGACCATACCATGACATTTTATGACATTCTGAAACAATCTTACCATACCAAGTATTACTCCTTTTAAGCAACATCTTTGAACACCCCACCACCATGTACCTTTACAACATCTTAATAATCTTCCTATCACTCAGACATTTCGTATATCTTTGAAATAATCTGACCATACCACACATCTTTTATGATATCTTTGAACAATCTTCTATACCATGACATTTTAGGACATCTTTGAACATCTTTTACTCATACTATATACCTTATGACATCTTGAACACCTCCCATACCATGACACTTTTAGGATACTTCCTAACTATACTCATGACATCTTTGTCGACACTTGCGCTCCTACTATTTTCATCATACTTTAATTACATCTTGAACACCTCCATACACTTACATTTTTGCCAACATTTTGAAAGAATTGACCATACTTCATGACATTTTGTGACATTTTGAACACCTGACCATACTCATGAGAGTTTTTATTCAAGATTTTGAACAATCTTCCCATACTACATTTATCACATTTTCAAGTCAATATACTCATGACATTTTGTGACATTCTCTGTTATTTCATTATACTAAGTGACATTTTATGACATCTTGAACACCTTACTATAGCAATATTACTTCCCAACAAGACTTAACAATTAATTTAAGTACTAAGCATACTTTCAACATCTTTGAACACCCTACTATACTACTTTACAACATTTTGGAACACCTGAATAGTACCAAGGAGTACTTTTAATACCTTAACAATCTTTACTATACTATACTTTTTAGGATATCTTGGAACAATCTTACTATACTATGACATTTCATCACATTCCAGAACACCTGACTATACCATGACATTTTCTTTACAAATATTTTGAACACCTTAACAATATGAGTACTTTATATCTGAACACCCTCCCATACTCATGACATTTTACTGATCTGAACAATCTCCTATACTATGACATTTTGTATCACATCTTGAACACCTTCCTATACTACACATTTTTACTGCATTTGAAACAATTCCCACATGTTATACTTTTGTACATTTTTGAATAATCGACTATACCATGACACTTTTGCAACATCTTCAGTGCCTTCCTAGTATCATGTGACATTTCCTTTATCATACTTGAAACACCTTACCATACTATGACATTCTTTTAAATATCTCTTTGAATGAAATACCTGCACGAAGTACTTACCTACTCAGCAATCTTACTATACTCAGCTACATTTTGTGACATTTCGGTGCCTTTACTATACCAAGGACATTTTGCAGGACATTTTGAACACCTCTACTCCCCATACTCATGACATACTTTTGGTGACATTTTGAACACCACCATACTGAAGTGACACTTTACCACTTGAACACCCATGACATTTTTGGGTAAGTACTTTCTCCAGTGCCTCCCATACCATGACATTTTTATCACATTCTGTTAATCTTACTCTATACTCTGGTAAGGACATTCTTTATGACATTTTAACACCTTAATGCTCATGACATTTTTGTGACATTTCAGTGCCTTACTATACTATGCGACACTTTATCATATTTTGAATAATTTGACTATACCATGACATTTTTCTGTGACATTCTCTGTGTGCCTTACTATACTATGACATTTCGGTGACATTTTCACAAATTTTACTATACTCAAGGACACATTTTTATCACATCTTGAACACCTGACTACACTAAGTGACACTTCCTTTGTAGGACATTCTTTGAACACTCCACCTTGCATGACATTTTTGCAACTTTTCCAGTGCCTCCCATACTAGTTTATTACTTTATATCACATTTCTGAACACCTGACCATACTCATGACATTTTTAAACAATATCTTTGAACACCTTCCTTGTTACCTTTTTCATGACATTCTTTATCACATTGAAATAGAATCTTACTATATATGACATTTTGTGACATTTTCAGTGCCTTACCACTATGACATTTTTTTATCACATTTTGAAATAATTTTACTATAGTAATGACATTTTATCACATTTTGAAATAATCTGAATTATACCTTAAGGACATTTTATCAATACTCTTTGAACAATCTTTACTATACCATGACATTTTGCCAACATTTGAACACCTTTACTACTACTAAGGATATTTTTACAACATTCTTTGAACACCTGACTATACTATGACATTTCTTTTACAACACTTTGAACACCCTACTATACTATGACATTTTTAGGACATTTTAACACCTTACATACTCAAGGTGGTTACTTTTGTATCAGCATCTTGAACACCTGACTATACTACATTTTGCATCACTTGAACACTTACTACAGCATGATATCTTTTATCACATTTAACACCTGACTATACTAAGGACATTTTTATCACATTTTGAAACACCTTCCTATACTATGACATTTTACATTTCAATTTTACTATACTATGGCATTTTGTAAACATCTTTGAACACCCTACTATACTCAAGGACATTTTACATACTTGAAAAAGCTCATTATAATTACATTTTGTCACATCTTAAATAACTTGACTATACTCATGACATTTTTAGGACATTTGAACACCTGACTATACTATGACATTTCTCAAGACATTTAAATGACCTTACTAATATGACATTTTACAACATTTTGAAGAATTCTTAACAAAAATAAGGAGCATTTTTACATTTGAACAATTGAGACCATACTATGACACTTTATGACATTTCAAACCTTCCATACTAAGGACATTTTAGGAGATTTTGTCAATTCATCATACTCACATTTTTATGACATCTTGAAAACACCTCCACGTTGAGTTACCTTTAGGACACTTTGAACACCTTCCCATACTCATGACATTTTAAGATACCCCAGTGCCCACTATACTCATGACACTTTAGTGACATCTTGAACAATCTTCCCATACTAAGCGCCAGGACATTTCTATGACATCTCTCAGTGCCTTACTTATACCATGACACTTTTAGACACTTGAAGACCTTGACTCCACCACCATGATATCTCCTTTGGTGACATCTTTGAACACCTGACTATACTCATGACATTTCGATCACATTCTTGAACAACTCTGTTGACATCTTTGCAACATTCTCCAGTGCCTCCCATACCATGACATCTTTTAAGGAGATATCTGAATTTTGACTATGATACTGAATTAACTTACCCATAATTTCCGCGACATTTTTATGACATCTAACACCCTTAATTATACATGACACTTTTACAAATACTCCTTGAACAATCTGACTACACTCATGATACCTTTTTTAGTATATCTTGAAAACAGCTGGATCATACTCATGACATTTTTAGGACATTCTTGAACATCCATGATACTCTTTTGTAACATTTCTAGTGTCAGCTCCTCCTATACTATGACATTTTATCACATCTTTGAACACCTTACCTATACTATGACATTTCTTGTGACATTTTCGAATAATTTGTGACTATACTATGACATTTTGGAACTTTAAATGTTTGCAGTTTTACATGTTATGGTTAATGGAAATACAAGTCAGTCTGCGTTGTGTAAGAAATTTATTGACCAATGTTACAGATAACATTTGACAAATCACAGTAAGGATAATGACATTTGATCACCAGAAGGTGCTTCTATTCATTCATGCATGTATAAAGAGGACAATTATTAACAAGTTACATTAGGGCTGGTTTCAAGATATAAAGGTTGACTCATTGTGACTGAAATATTTAACATCCTCATAATTGTTATGATTTTACCTAAAGATAAAGAGCTTAATTTTAGATGAACTGAAGTTTGAACTCAAGACAGTGTTTCTTTGAGTATTTTATTTTTCGGTTTTGAGATTTGAATCCTCAGTCACCCAGAAACTTCCGTGCTTTGGTGATCCTGTGCTGTTGATGTTTGTTTTTTCTGTTTTCCTATAGGAGCCAGAGTTGAAAGTATCAGCAGACAGAGAGAGACATGGAAAACATTTCCTAGAAGGTCAGTGTTAGTTTATTGTTCTCATTAGCTCAGCTGCAGTCTGACTCCTCAAACAACTATGAAGAAGATAGTTGCAACAGCAATTAGTGTTACCATTGATATATTTCCTTTTTACTGTCACCGCAAAATAATTTCGTATTAATGTGTATCCTGTGTAGTCACCAATGAGTCACAGTCTTTATATCTGAACAAACCAAGCTAATGTAATTATGAGTACGAGGATAACTACATCACACTGAAATGAGTTTAATAAAACAAGACATCTTATTTGCATCAGTCTGTGCCAAGCCCATAACTCCTGTTGTTTTTCTTCATCTCTTTCAGGTCCAGGGGACTCTTCACTGCCATTGCCTCCTCCTCCCAGCGAGACAACAAATAGTTGTTAATGATAAACTGATTCTCCTACTTCAAACTGTCTTAATTCTTCTGGATATTTAATTACATTTTGCTGATGCTATGATAAAGATGTTACATGAATAAATTACCTTCACCTCCAGGATCGAGCTGTTTCTAAAGGTCAATTGAAAAAATATACATTTATTTAAAACCAGAATTTTCCCAAAATATATGATACCCAAAACTGATAATTGTAACGAGGCAGAGCTGATCATCAACAACTAAAATAAAAATGTTCTCTGGCCAAAACGTTACAGTCATCATTTCAGGCTATTGTTTCCTGTTAGATACTTTATTCTTAATTTTCTTTCACTGTTTCATTTGAATGGAAAGCCATCATTAATGAGTTAATTCTATGTTTGATAAGTTATAGACTTGCCGTTATTTACAGTTATTAATGAATTAAGTTATTCAGACTTCCAGATCAATGACTAAATGACTTAATGTCAAAGTGCTGACAAAATGTCAGTAACATCTGACAGGTGGATGGAGGTTGTTTGAATTACCTGAGGACCTCCGCTCCGGCTCTCATCTGGTCTGGTCTCTGGACTTGTGGATGAAGTGGACACCTGGAGGAAAGAAAGAAAATTTAAAAATTAGTATTCATAAATATACCGTTACTTATTATACCATACCCTGTAACAGTTTAATCCAAATACATATAGAAATGTTCAATGTTCATAATTCATAAATATTATTTTTAAAGCTGATGTGAACTGCATCATAAACACGTTACTAAAGTCAGTATGTTAACTTATATTTCTGCACTGCGTACTGTTACTACTACAGTACTTCATCACACAGTCAGAAACATAACTGACAATTATAATAAACACTGCAGGATCTTTAAAGTTTGCAGTTAATACTGAAACTTCTAAGTCTCGAATCTTGATATAATGTGAATCTAAGTCTTCATCTTTTTTTTGTGAGATGCTTTAAACTATAACACCGAGTTCAGATCAAATACTGCACATATATACAACATAAAACTATTTTAATGTCAGTACTATATGGACAGTCAGATATAATGCTGTTACTGAATTACCCAGATGGGCATCCGGAGGACTCCTGTCCTGGTGTTGACCTGTGGATGGGCTAAGACACTCCTGAGTGAAACAGCAGGCCATTGTCAATAATTAATACCTCTTCTCATCAACAATTTAACCTACAACCAAAGAAACTGTAAAATCAAATTTCATTGTGAAGCTAATAAAGAATATCTTATCTTAAAAACAGAAATCATATTTGAATGATTATTTTGATGATGTTTCTGTAGTCCGAACCTGAAGTTAGCATCAAATTGGTTCCTCTCCCCATAAAAAGTTAATAGATTTTTTCATTGTGCTTTGATTATTCCAGAAAAATAACCTGTGACCAACTAAAGCTCTGATCCTTCCAGGTTGTTATGGATTGTGATAATCTCTGGCATAAATACCACTGTTCTGATGCCAGTCAAACCAATTCCACAAGTAAAAAGCAATGCTAGCTATAAACCAACTATACCCACGGTCACAGTATCGCCAACGCCTCCACCACTAAGCTTCCAACTGGCTGGCCTACTGAGCTCTTGAGCTCTCTCCAAAGCCTTCTCTGCAGTTAGTGATGCAGTTGGGAAAGGAGGGCAGAGTAGAAACACAACGAGCTGTGTGTTGTGACTGGTGAGTAGATGGGTTTCATGTTAACGCCCCATAACCTCTGTAGTCTCATTTAGACACTCAAGAAGTAAACTGTACTTTTTAAGATAATGAAAAGCTTCAAACATCAGGAGGTGATTTATCAATTCCATTTTAAGTGTTTGAATAAACCTGAAAATGTCTTATTGTGAAACCAAGGACCTTATTTCAGATAATATACGAATCAGAAACACACTGACTTTGGGACGAGGAATGAATAAATTGACAGTTAAACATGCTGAATTTACTTCCTGGTTTTAGGATCAAAGCAGCTCCAGGCTACTGCATATGTACATCTACAATATATATACATCATAAGTTGTGCAAAATGAAATGTTGCACTCTGTGGACAGTTGATATAATGCTGTTACTGAACCACCTGGATTTGGGGTGGGTCCTGGGAGGATCATATCCTGCTGGCCTCTGGTATCATAAAGTAGTACACCTGAGGAAAAGAGAAACATTTTAATACACTATCACGTGATCTCATCAGAATATCTCTACATTATAATTGAACCATGTCATTTCTCAAAGATTAGAGGAGGTTTCAGAAAGAATAGTTGTGATCATATTAAAAAATACTGTACCATAAATATTCTTATTAAATCTAAGATTTTGAATCAATCAATCATCATTTATCTATATTAGAAACTTCATTATAAACACTTTAACAGTATTTCTGCACAGTGGTATTGTTACTACTACAGTAACAGAAACATAACTAACATTTATATCAAACATTACAGAAGGAGGAGTTTTAAAGATTAAAGTTAAGTATTCATTTATTCATTATTTAAGTCTTTTTATTTTAATTTACGCATACCATCACATTGCTCTTCTTATTAACACATATTTAGTTAATAATAATCTCTGTCTTCGAGTTGTTTTGGTTTACTTGGGTATAAGCTCATTAGTAACTTTTCATTAGTAACTTAATTTAGATGATCAGCCTCAGTGATGTTGACTGAAAACTCTTACTGTACAATTTTGTAAACTCTCACAGACCGATACAGAGTACTTCACAAATGCCAGGACATATTACATTTAATAATGATAAACTGTAAATCTAGGCAGCATCCTAAGTATGAAGTTGTTTCTCACTGGATTTAACTTCTGATAATGTCCAATCAACCCAGTCTCTGCAGGCCTACCACTGAGAGGAACTACAATGAAACAAAAATAGCCACAAGGAGCCAAAAAGCTAACCATAAAAAAAAAACAAAACAACCAGATAAAGACACAAAACTCAAACTAACCGACCACAAAGACACAAAACTATGACAAACCAACCACAAAGAGACAAAATGACTTGAAACACTTTGGTCACAGGAACACAAACTGTGCCCAAAATCACTCCCTACTCGCTAGCTCTGAGCTCTTCTACAAAAGTTTCTTCTTAGAAAGTTAGTGATGTTTAAGAGCGTGAGTAGAACAAGGTTCCAGGCTGTAAAAGGTGACTGGTGAGTAGATGGCTTTCAAAGTCACGCCCCCGATAACCTCTGTATCCCATTTAGACACTCAAGAAAACCGCTTTTTGCAGCTTCAAACATCAGGAGTGGGGATTTACTGACCCATTTTATGTCGGAGAAAACCTGGAAATGCCCTGAGCCTAGCAAAACCACAGACCTGGATATTCAATCAAAATGGATTTTGGGACGAGGGAAATACAGGGAAATGCTGACATGCTAACATGCTAACTTACTTCCTGGTTTTAGGATCTACTCACTACAGACTGACTTCACCATTCTGTGGTGCTATCCTAATGTATAGTGAGAATTATTACACTCTATATACTGGACTGAAAGTATCCCACAATGCACCGTAAAAAGTAGTGGACCGATGGTCACTAACCAAGCAGTATATCCCACAATGCATTGCGAGAGCGAAAAACAGACGGGAAGAGAGAGTCAAACGGCCGCAAGGCAGCACATTTCAACAAGACGACAATAAGCGTGTTTTTTACATAAAGCTTGAAAAGAATTACGAGAGTGTAAAAGAAACTCATAATTCAAGTACAATGAAATATAGTTATTGAGGAGTTTAGAGATTAGAAAATAAAAATACAGTAAAACAAAATAGAATACAAGAATAAAAGTTACAATGCAGAGCAATGACTTTATCATAACTGTCACATGTGATTTAATAGGAGGCAGCGGAAAACTGAAAATATATATAATATATTACGGATCGTTCACCGGCTGACGTATTTTAATTGTGCGACAGCAATGACGTCATTAACGGCGCAGAGAAAACAACCCGAGTAGTGTCCGGAAGTGTTTGAACACTTGACCGATGAGCCCATTGTACAGTCCACTACACTGAACTCCCTATAGAGTGGGTAGGAGGCGGGAATGAGTGATTTCGGACACAGACGCACGCAATAAAAGCAACTAAAAATGTAAACGCGGCCAGAGGACAAGAAGGCTAATGCTAATGGTCGCCGCTACTTAGCTAGCTCGTTGGCTTTACCTCCGTGCCACAGCGTCCAGCCTCACTCCTGTTCGACAAAAACAACTCCAACACTTGTTTTGGTTTCCAGACGTCTTCCGTGATGAAGTTTCACAGTGCTAACAAACCAAAACAGCACAGTCAAAGCTCATTGCCACCGACAACACAAAACGATGCCAATTGACCACAGAGACACTAAATGGTCACAACGAGATGCTAAGCCGTCACAGACAGACGTGAAATAACCAGGAGCAGACACAAACCAACAGAGACACACAAAAACCAACACAAAGTGATGCAGGAGGACCGCAAGTGGTCAAAAAACTGACCAGTGATGGATGCAAACAGACCTCAAAGACGCAAACGAACACAAACCGACCACAAAATAAAGTCACACAACTGCAGGGTCACAAAGTGACCGCAAAGACTCACAACAAAGCCACACAGAGTTGTAAACAGACCGCCACTGTGTAATCATCGTCCATGTTAGAGACCCACATCTCATGTCAGGGAAGCTTCAGTCAGAGAAGCACAAACAAGCTCAATAAAACGACTAAAACTGTTAATATGGCAGGATATCATTAAAATAGGCTAACGCTAATGGTAACACTCACTAAGTAGTGTCCAGCCCCAATCATGCTCGACAAAAACAGCTCCAAAGATTGTTTTAACATCCAGATGTCTTCGGTCGTCAAGTTTCACAGTGCAGACACAGACACATAGCAGCAAAGACACAACAACTAACACAAAGTGATGTAAAAAGACCGCAAGGGGATTTAAAAAAAGACCATTAAGAGGACCACAAAGACGCAAACTACCACAAACCGGCCACAAAGAGACAAAAATAACTCCAGAGGCACAGAATTGCCAAAACACAGTGACTGCAAAGAGACACAATAAAAACTGCATAGAGTTATAAACAAACTACCACTGTTTTATTATCCGTTAAGTTAGGGACCCCAACTCATGTCAGAGACGCTTTAGTCACAGAAACACAAACAATGAAGATTACAACGACTAAAAATGTAAATACGACTAAAAGACAACATTACAAGAGAAGGCTAACGCTAATGCTAACACTAGCGAAATAGTTAGCTCGCTAGCTTACCTTCGCGCCGCAGGTATCAGCGTCCAGCCTGATCCGTGTTCAACAAAAACAGCTCCAAAGCTTGTTTCAGCGTCCAGGCTTCTTCCGTAAAACATTTCCAACAGTGTTAACGACGCAAACCTTGGTTTTACTCCGTATTTTCGCTCATATTTCCGACTTCGTTTCACCGCCGCTCCGCACACCTGGACACAGTTCATCGACAATGGCGGCACACGCCAGCCAACATCGCCAGGCAGACGCTGATTGGTCGGCGAATTTGCCTAGCGCTGATTGGTCGGCTGAGCCGTCCAGCAGCAACTTCTGATTGGTCAAAAAAACTGTAAACAGCGGAAGTTACCCTAAGGCTTTACCCAATGGAAAAGCCCAGGCTAAAAAGCGGTCAGAGAGAAGGTGTGTTTTGTGTTGTGTGTGAATTCAGTAATGTACTGCACTTAAAGATATCATGTAAGTTAACAGTGTGTGATGTGTTTGTTTCAGACCACAGACTGAGTGACCATGTGGGAGAAAACATTCCTGCTGCTGCTGCACAGTGTGGAAGGTACAAACATCCACCAACACGATCAAAAGGATGTTTTTAATCTTTATATAAATCCTGATGTTTTTAAAGAGTTGTTTACAGTTGGTTCTGGTTTCACC
Organism: Lates japonicus; assembly: GCA_033238685.1. Classification (NCBI taxonomy): domain Eukaryota; kingdom Metazoa; phylum Chordata; class Actinopteri; family Centropomidae; genus Lates; species Lates japonicus. The sequence goes on along the minus strand of BRZM01000727.1, from coordinate 359,529 downwards.
TGTAAACATTCTCAACAGTGATTTCACAGTGTACTGACTCTGATTGGAGAAGTTAAGCCAATGCAAAAACAAGATTTTCAGCTGTTTGTAAATTGCTCCTCAAAGAGTAACTTATCACTCCCTGACAATCTTGTTTTGTTTTTGTCTCCCAGTGGTTTAACTTGTCGTCTGCAGTGATGTGCAGGTGTACTACCATTTGATTCAGTTTTTTCTTATGTTCCGATGTTTCTGTTGCAGCTGTGGTGGCGTCTCAGTGCTGGCAGGGGGCGACCTTCTCCGAGGCTGTGGTGTCCCCAGCGGTGGAGAGCAGTGGTATCATGCGGGTCCCTGGCGTGTCGTCGTTGCCGCAGTGCGTGGCGGCGTGCTGCGATCTGCCGGGTTACGACCTGGCCTGGCTGTTCGAGGGCCGCTGCTACATCCTGAGCTGCCAGCAGAGGGAGAACTGCCAGCCCAGAGAGAGACCCGGGGCGGACTCGTTCCTGGCCTTCCTGCGGAGGTCGTCCCCGCAGACCCTTGTGCTTCAGTCTCTGGTGAGAGGGGAGCCATACCGAGGTCGCTGGAGGCCCCTGTCACGGACCTCTGAGGCCCCCGGGGACCTGGAGGCTCTGAAGGATCTCGCCCTCTTTGATGGGCCCCGGCTGGACTTCTCTGACCCCGGGATCCTGGATGTGGAGTATTCAGAGGGAAGTCAGGAGGAGAGGGGAGGTGGTGGCTCAGAGGCGGAGACGATGACCGATCAGTCGCCTCTGAAAGGAAGAGACGGGCTCAACCAATCAGAGGCAGAGGATGGTCCAGAGAGGGCGCTGACGCAGAGCAGCGTGGCCCAGATTAGAGCCTCCTCTGGGGGGAACATGAGCCGGGGAGAGGAGGAGAGAACCAGGAGGCCGACTGATCCTGCTGCAGAGAAAACAGTGAGTGATGACATGAATCAGCTTGAAGACTGCGTTTCTTTAGCATCGAAAACACAGTCAGTAATTTGTGATGGGTTTCTGTGTTTGTTTGTTTTTTACAGACCAGACCACAAAGCAGCACTGTGCCTACATCACTGACTCCATCAACCACAGACTCCACCCAACAGGACCATGTGAGGACTTCAGCTCTGTCTCCTACCACATCTCACTGGCCCAGCAGCACCATCACACAGCCAGGTATACCTGACTGTATGAGCACACCTTTAACAAACACACAGAAACAAACAGGCCACAGAAAGTTACTGACTGCTACTCTCAGAGGAGGCCAGAGCTGTGTCTGTGATCAGCAGGGCTGAGTAACGGATGTATTTATCTTTTAAAGCTGAAATTCCTCCAGAAAGATTTAATTAAAAGTCTGATTGTAATAAAATGATTCTTTCCTCCTTCAGCTGCTGATCAACCTCTGATGATGTCTGATGGAAAACCTGTACAGGTGTTGACTACAGTTACACCTGAAGCTTCAGTTTCCCCTGAAACTGGTTTAAACACTTTACACTGAGTTCAGGTTTTCCTTTAAGATAATCATTCTAATAAAGACTCTGTATTTGTGTCCACAGACCTGGTGAAGCTGCTCCAGTCAGCAGCCAGAGCTCCACCCCCCACCACACACCCCCCATCCAGGCAGCCTCAGCCCCACCACCACCTCAACTCTGACACGGCCCTCAACCCGGCCTCACCTCTGCTCGACTGCTGCTGCTCGTCAGGTAATTTTATCATTCTGACAAAATTCACATTCACGATGAACTCCTAACTTTAAACAAACCCATCTGTTTCTGTGTCAGAGGGCGGGGTCAAACCGTGGTCCGGTGGCTGTAAATCAGGTCTGACAGGAAGTTGCTTCTCGGTGGACAGCTTGTTGCTCGTCTTGTGACAGCACTGGCTGACCGTGTCACTCCAGCTACTGGGAGGCGCCATCAGGTGGGACACCAGGACAGGATGTTTCTGATAGTCCTGACTGTTTGAGATGGTTAACCCACGTGACTCACCTGTAGGTTTTTACAGTGGTCCTCCTGGGTTAAAGCTGGAGGACGTGGACCAAACGTATGCAGCGACTGGGTCTTGGTGGTAGCTACACCTTCGAACTGGTCTCTCTGAGCCAGGAGGCGACAGACAGCGCCTCGCTGACCGTCAAGGGTGCAGGAAGGTGGCGGAGTTACTGATGTTTACAGACAAAACGCGAATCAGTAATAAAACTAATGTGTATTTAAACCCTGCAGTGATCATTAAACCTCAAACCTTGATCCTGCAGCCAGGAGTCTTCCTCCAGTTGCTCCGCCAGCGTATACACCTCTGACTCTGCCCAACAACTAGCACAGACACTCCGAGGCTCTGTCACAGGCGAGACCAGACTGAGATCCCACTTCCTGTGGGTCAGGGCAGAGTCAACTGCGGGGTCAATATAAAATACATTTACTGTGCATCGTCTCTAATAAATAAATACACAAAATAAATAAGATCGAACGATCAGACTCATTAGAAAGTCGATCTGATTCAGATTTTCAGATTTCTGAATATAAATAAAACAGATGACATTAGAGTTACACTAGAGCAGATCAGAGTAGATAACATGTATCATGGGGAATATGAAACTAATTTGGCGTCTGTCTGCAGGGCGTCCTGTCTACTGACTCAGAGGCATGAGCCTCTCTGTACCTGGCCAACCTGGTGGAGGCACCTACCTGTTCCAGCTGAGGTGACAGGCAGCCCAGGGGCGCTCCACCACCGCCCACGGCCACCGTGGAGGTCCGACCAAGTAGGACAGGGCTCAGACTCCTGAGGCTGGAGGTTCAAATCTCAGAGCAGTGAAGTGTGTCCCTCCTGTGTCTCCGTGGGAGCCGGTGGGGGGAAGAGTTGGAGCTGGAGATGCTGGTGTCGGTGTCTCAGGTCAGTCGCTCCAGAGGGACACGGTGGTCCGACAGCTCGCAGCTCTGCTGCACGTCCTCGACAGCGACATCCAGTCAGCGCTGCGAGGACACTCTCACCTCAGGTACTGAAGGACTGCTGCACTGACTGGTTCAAGTCCAGTCGCTGCGTCCCTGACCGTCCTGTGTTTGTTTCTGTGGATGTGGATCTGCAGCACAGTGTTGCGGTTCTCGTGTGCACTGGGGCTCCACCGGGGGCCCTCTCCGGCTCCAGATTAATTGGGTCTGCTGAGAACCAGCTGCTCAGAGAGAAGGCGACTACCTGCTGTTCAGAGTCCTGAGGAGTCGACACCGTCATGAGTTCACTGCAGAGACCAGGTCCAGGACCAGTTTCTGTCAGACCAGGTCCATTCAAAGTCTTTCCTCATGACTTTGGGAAATCAAAGACATCACCTTTACCTTTGATTAACTCTGTGAGATTTCAACTTTCCATACATTAAACATCTTTCGTCTTTTTCAGCTCTGATGTTAGTGTGGACCCATCATCATAACTCATGGTTTCTCTCATTATTCTCTTTAACTGACAGAAAAGATGATGCAATAACAAAATACAGAAACACTGCTCACAAGTATTTCTCTATCTGAGACTGAAAGTCCAGATCAGAACACAATTCAATGTTTAAATGTTCAGGAGGTTAAATGACCAGAAAAATAAAATGAAAAGATCTTAAAGATCTAAATCACTCTGAAACCTGAGTCCTGCTCCTGATGCTCCATGTGGACTGAGTTTTCCTGTGTGTGTGTTTTCTCCCTCAGTGTGTTTGCTCGCTGTTCAGGCCGTGGTCAGTGTGATCCGGTCACTAAGGAGTGCACCTGTGACCCCTTCTGGACCGAGAATCTGATCCGCCCGTTACTTTAGTGACAGGAGAGAGCAACTGTGGAGATTATACTTCCTGATGATCTTTCTTAACGAGGTTTGATTTCTTTACAGCAGTGACTGAGGTAACAGGCGTGTTGATTCTCCTCAGTAATTTGACTTTTCTTCAGTCTTGGTTTGACTGTGCTGTTTGTTTTAGAGTGGAGGGTTCTGTCGTCATCTGACCGGCTGTGCTCATGGTCTTCATCCTGTCAGTCAGCTGGACCTTCATCTGCTGCTGCAAGAAACCGACACACACACCACAACTTTAAATACACCTTCATACAGAGTCCTGTTATTAATCCAGGTGATAACGTGTTGACTGTGTTCAGGAGAACAAACCAAAGTGAGGAAGAAAACCAAATACACCATCCTGGACAACATGGAGCCCGAACAGGAGGCGGGTGGGCTCGACCCAAATTCAGTGAGTCGCTTCTATCCCAGCGTTAGCATTAACATTTATTTACTCTTAAGAGCTTCAGTGACAGTCAAGTCCTCTGAGCTGGGCTGAAAAGGTTTCAGGCCTTCAAGCACAAACATCTGGCGTATGTTCAGGATGCTGAGGATGAAACACTCTTCCTCTGTGCAGGTATCAAACACGCAACCTGGAGCACGGCTCCAGCCTGATGTCAGTCGGGCTGGACAGTGACCAAGGACACCATCTTCCTTCGGAACCGACCGTCCATGGCAAGGAACGGCTCAAGCGGAAACGCCCATAGCAGGCGCCCGGATGGCGGGATGGCGACCTCCGCTGACAGAGAGAGACGCTGCCAGGATGTCTGCCCCGGTGGCAGGGAGATGTGAGGCTTCTGAAGAGTTTGGAGGACTTCATCCTGTGCTGTGAGCTCAGTAACATGAACCAGGATTTAAAGGTTGTAGGACAAACCTGCCTCCTTTAACAGGATGTAAAGGTGGGAATGGGAGCGTTTGGAGGGCAGCTTTGAAAGCAGGACCATTTTACAACCTGTGTTGACATATTCAGCAGCTGAAATACAGACATTTGGAACACAGACGCAAAGACAAAGACTCAGACGACTTTGAAACCGTCATCCCCAGGACCAGAGGATGGATCGTTTCATCATCCAGTCCAGAGGAAGGTCAGGCTCAGCCAGGCTCAACTTTATTGACTGGAGGCAGGAGGAAACTGCTGGTGTAGCATTATCACCTTCAACTCCAAATCTTTGTGATTTCACGTGTTGCATCTTGTTAGCTAACAGGCTAATCGCAGGCTGTCAAAGAAGGGTTGGGGTCATGACGAGAACTAACTGTAACAAACTCTAATTCACTGGACCTCTGATCTCAGAGCTAAATCTGAGCTCAGAGGACCTGGTATAAATCAAAGCTCACAGGCTGAAATATAAACTCTCAGCTAAACTTACTGCTTTAGGTTTAGGGTTGGACACAATTACCAGCACTGACAAGATCTGGCTGATACACCAAGACAAAAAGGAAACAAATCAGAAGAATTGCTCCTTCAGTTTTTTAATTTCTCATTAATATCTTCAGTCAAATACAAAAATCAATTATTTTTACATCAACTTAAACTACGACAAAGTATATAACAGGTAAAACCAATTACACTTTATATTAGAAACACAATCTGCTGTACAAACCAAACAACAGAAGGTGGTGCTGAACATCAGTGAATGAATAATTTTACTGCTTTGATAGAATCACCTGTGTAGCTTCAATTTCTGGAAAAAAGAAAACTCCTCATCAGGTTTCTGTTGAGAAATGAGCCCTAGTTATCT
>BRZM01000727.1:321306-353422 GCA_033238685.1 Lates japonicus | reverse complement strand
CCTGAAAACTAAAGGGTAAGATAGCTAACTCCAACTGGTTTACTCCGTTATTTGCGGATGTTGTCTCTCTCTTTCTGTTGTTATTGTTGTAATGTTTGTTTTGCTTTAACTGAAAAAAAGCGAGATGAGAACTCAGTTCATATTTTCTTCCTCGGCCAGTTGTTGTTGCCACGGTGATCTGCGAGTGTGGGGAAATGAGCCTCTGAATGGTCACTGAAGGGAGGGGTGTGATTGACGAAACCAGGTAAAAATTTAGCATGTTATACTTCCTGTTCCCTCGTCCCAAAGAATCAGTGTTTCTGGTTAAATGTCTGAAATAAGGTCATGGCATTTTTCAGGTTTTTATTCTCCGACATAAAGTCTGTCAGTAATCCCTCCCTGATGTTTGGCTTCGTGTCTCGAAAAGCGAAAAAGTAAGTCAGATAATGGTTTAAAACGTACTGTGACCAGTCCCGAAACTTGTTTTAAAGAGGAGGAAGGTTGCCTGTGAGCTGTTGTAGTTTAATAACCACATCACCATATGCTGAGTCTCCAGTTAGCTCTCCTCACACACTCTTCAGGAGGGGCTTTTAACTCTACCAAAGTATGTTGTGGCTCAGGCTCCTCACTGCAATTTATACGACTCTGTGGAGGAACATTTTACCTCCGTCCTCCAAATCTGTTAACAGCTCCACAGAATATCAATTAGATCCCACAACCTGCAACTATTTAAAGCTGACACTGCTGTTCACCCTGTCCACAGCATCAGTCATACCTCACAACAATCACTCACATTCATCCTCATTGGAGTATTCTCTACTTGTCATCGTTGGATTAAAACAAGCTGATTTCTCCAAACTCCAGCACCAGGACTGTGTTACCTCCTCCCCTGCAGATTGCCTCTGTCCCGTCGTTCACGCCGTTAGGTGTTGTAACTCACCGTGCGGTTTCCATGGTAACGATTCATTACTTCTGTCGTTCTGGTGAACTTGGCAACAGTGATTTAACAGAAAAAAAGAGGAATAATTCCTGAAGAAAATGGTGAGATGTGAGTGTTTGCTCATGTGTGAATAAAAGAGACTGATGATGACTGGTCCCAGTCACTGAATCATATTTTCTATCTGTTTATTTCCATTAATACTACATGTATTAAACTGTTCCAGCAGTCTGTTCTCGTCTCGTAGCTTTCCTCCTGGTTTCATCACAGTCTGTTTATGTTAGAACTTTTGTCAATCAGATTTCCAGCCCTGTGTTGCCATAGTAGCGAAATCTGCCTGGAGTAGCTTCAGGATCAACCTGTGGTTTAAAATAAATGGAGATCAAAAACAGGAGACCATCTATCAGGTCTATGAAAGGCGTCAGTGTTTTTCATGTCATGTGACTAGACGGTCCGGGGCGTACTGGCAATTCAAAAGCTAGCTAACTGCATCTATAGCTGCTGGCACAAAGCACATGTTACTTATAGATTTAACAACTGAAGGAAGAGGAAGAAGAAATTGATTTTGTTGTGAATAAACTTATGGAATATTATTATTATTATTATTATTAATATAGTTAATATTGTTACTTCTGCTGGAGATGATGTGGAGCAGCTGGCAAGCTGCAGTGTTTGAAACCTAGCAAACATAGCGTTGTTTTAGTAAATCATTTATTCAGGCTCCTTGACGTGTTCTGCATTGAACTGTGTTTCTGTGTGTTGTTGATGGTTTCTGTAGCTCTGACTTCATGATGAAGGTGTTCATTCAGGTAGAACCAGTGAAGGCCGAGGTGTTTTTGGAGCATTAGCTTGTCTTGATGTGAATGGATCCATCAGTCACTCAAACACTACAGGATGATATTGGGTATTGATTGATGCAGTTATTGATGCCATGTTGTGTGATTTAACCCCTGAGGGAGGAGGAGGAGCAGGAGGAGGAGATTATCTATCAGTGAAGTGACAGACTAAAGCAGCACTTGATGAGCACTTACTGTTGAGTCTGTGTGAAGTCAATACCGACGATGGATAAAGTTGTTGTTTTCTATGCGAATTAAAACATTTGCTCTGCGCTGACAGGCCGGACTGACTGTTCAGGCCGTCCACTCCAAGCACAACTCTGACAGGCCTGCTGTCTGCTGGGTTTGTTCAGCCTCTGCATGGATCTCTGCTCCGGGGGGGGTGGGGGGCATTCAAACAGCAACAATAGCAGGTTATAAATCTCCCCGTATAGACCCAGACTCTGATAGTGTTTGTCAAAGTGTTGCATCGGGGCCGGTGCTGACTTTAGCCTCAGTCAAGCACCCAGGCGGTGTTTTCGCCAATTATTGATCATCCTTTAACACAGAGCCGGACCTTTTATATGTTTCAACAGGACGCTGTTTGCCCCCTACATTTATCTGTTAGTCTCTGTGGTTCAGTGCTAATGTATATGTAGCATCAGGGTGTGTATCAGAGAGCACAGGACAGGAGTCATTGTGTCACTGCCAGAACCATGAACCCATGTGGAAGACAAGCAGCACTGACCTGTGCTCTTTAAAGCTGATGTTACATATTTGTTTTGTTCAGAGGTAAAATGATCTTACCTGTTGACCCAGGTAAAAGTCCATTTTGAGACTTTTATTTTATATTATTCCTACTATATACATATAGCTCTAATAATGGAGTCAGATACAGAGTTAAACAACATTACTGCTTCTCATCACAGCTGCTTGTGTTTACTGTTGGTCTTATAAACCTGTTTGTTTTTAACCTGCAGGTGTATTTGAGAAGTCACCATGGAGCAGAAGCAGCGGTGTTAAAGTCTGTGAGGATCTACAGGCCCAGGACGAGCCTTCAGAGACCAGAACCAGGTCTACGTCTACAGACCCAGCAGTGGTCTGGAGGAGGGCGTCAGGTCAGGAGCGTGTTCTTTGACGGTGGCAGGTTGTGCACCATGAATTGGTCTCCCAGTGTCCAGGCTGAGTCCTGCTGCAGCTCTCTGACCTAAAGACCTGAACTGTGACCCCTGCTCCACCACAACACAACGCACAAACACCACTGACCTCGACCTCTGTCCCAACATGGACCTCAGGCTGCAGTCTGTCTCTGTCTGACACAGAGGAGGAGACCAGTGTCACCGATGAACCAGTACTTCAGGGAGACCTCCAGACACAACAGGAGTACAGGGAGCGATGGATCACTGCACCAGGTCACCAGAGTTAAACCAGGTACGGTTTTTACTTTTCATACAGACTGAGGTCTTTATGTTTGACTATGAGCAGCATCAGGAGACACAGGAACTAGCCTCAGGGTCAGGTGACGGCCGCCTCCACCTCCACCGCCTGGGTGGGCAACTCTTTCTTTTGGCTTTATGTGACATTTATATATTGTCTGAACACACACACACACACACAGACACACACACACACAGGGTTATTAATGCGTGCTCTTGTTTAAACCCTCGTCTTCTCGTCCGTGTTAAATAATCCCGATGAAGTGCTGCTGGCTTCGTCTGAATGAATCTGTGGTCAGATATCTCAGGCCCTGACATTATAACTGGCTGCTGTTTAACACTCTGGCTGAATTGTATATTTATCAGAATACTGAACTGAGTTTCTCATTATTTTGCGATGTTCTGCTGATGATTTTTGTGTGACCGTCTCCGTTATTTACCGCCTCAACATCATCATTTCATCAGCTGCTAATTTGGTCAGTGTTGACGTACACAGTAAGAAGGTGGAGTACAGAAAGGACAGTGTTGGAGTGACCTGTTATCACATGACCTAAGAATTGAACTTTGATCATGTGATGTTCATGAGATCGTAGCTCGTCTGTGTTGAATGTTGCTCTTGGATCACACACCTCTCTCCTCCCTCCTGGGTACAGTAAAGGTTGTTGGGAAGCTCTGAGCAGAAATATTCAGTTGTTAAAAATGTATGTTCATCTCCTGTGCATCAGCCTTGAAATGATCTCAGTGATGGAAGATGAAGCACACAAACGTCCCTCCCACCACTCTTCTCCAGAAGTGACTTCCTCAGCCTGTACACCATTGTTCTGCCTCTGCCCAGAAGCCTAATTAGATGCTTTTGATAGAGTATGAACAGAGAGAGGGACCCAGTTGGTGTGGATCCTCTAATGCACCCTCCAGTGGCTCTCACATTGATCCCAGTGTCTGTGAAGCTGCCATGAACGCCGCTCATCGCCTCAGCGTGGGCCGTTAGGAAAGTCAGCCGAGCACGAGTGGAAAACAAACGGGGTTGTTTTATTTTATGGCAGGCTGCAGAGGCAGGCAGGTATACGGCTGTAATACTGACTGTAAGCCAAACAGATCAGTGACATTTGTTGAACAGTTAAACAGGAGACCTCCTGGGGGGAGTTTATATTCTCCTCCATATTTAAAGGCTTACGACAGAGTCGGAGCTGGGGAGGTTCAACCATCACAGTCTGACAGAGTGAGACTGACTGCATTGTATTTGTTTTTCATCAGCAAGTGTTTGGCTTGGCAGCAGGTTTCTATGGGTTGACCATGGAGGGGGGAGGCAGGGGGAGGAGGGGGAGGAGGGGGAGGCAGGGGGCAGATTGAGGATTTGACTGAACGAGTCAGCAGAGCCTCAGCAGGCAGTGACTGGGCTGCAGCCATCGTAGCTCCTCTGGGGGGAAAGGTGCCAAGAGCCTGTCTATTATAACAGCCCCCCCCCCGCCCCCCCCGCACTGTGCTCCTGTCTGAGAGCTCAGGGACACACAGGGTTGTTGACATTTTCTGAAACTACCTGAAAGTGTTGTTGGTCAGTGAGGACGACTCCTGCAGCTGCTGAGTTTAAAGGAGGAGTACAACATTTATTTTCGTACTGAGAAAGAGAGACAGCTAGCTTAGCTGCAGCAGGATCCTCTGACCCAGAGCCTCTGACCCAGGATCCTCTGACAGTCTGAGTGACTGTGTGACTTTATTCACGGGGAGAAAGCTCTGAAACATCAACCCCCTCTTGAAAAAAAAAACGCTTTTTGGTTGCGTAGTATTGAAGGAAAACTGTAGCATTACAAAGCACACACAGACAAACCACAGGAACACAGGTGTGTAACAGGAACACGTGTGTGTCAGGAACACAGGTGTGTGTCAGGACTGCAGGGATCTGATCAGCTGTGAGAGTTCAGAGGTGGTGAACAGTCACAGTGCACAGGGATGCTGTCGTCCTGAAACAGGAACAGGACAAAGACAGTCAGTTGTCTGAGATATGAATTCACTTCAGTTCCATAAGAAGATCTAAACATAGAGATGATTTTCCATACTTATTAAAAAACATATTTTAATTCCCCACATTGTTTATTTAATTAACTTATTGCCCCACACAGTAACACAGACACACTAACAGATGGAGGCAGTGGTATTCCAGCAGCTCCCAGTAAAATCCCTGTTTTTGTCAATGGAGTCTGGTAGAGATGTGTAGAGATGTTTCCTCTTTAACAAAGAGACCTGCAGCCTTTAATCTGAACTAACCTCATATATTCAGGATGGTAGTTTGATGAAGGAGACTGAAGCAGGAAGTGATGTCACTCCTTCGACTGTGTCACTGACACACATACAAACAACTTTATTGTTATTATTCTTCCAAACAGACAAAGTGTGAGGAGGAAAACCTCTTTTCATCTCTTACTCCTTCTCATCCCTCCTCTCTTCATCTCACTGTGAGGAAGACAGCGAGAGCAGAAACCCTCACTACACATAGACATAGTATGAATCTCTGTCTGTCTGTCTGACTGACTGACTGACTGTCTCTCTGTCTGTCTCTCTGACTCTGTCTGTCTGTCTGACTGACTGTCTCTCTGTCTGTCTGACTCTCTGTCTGTCTGTCTGTCCACCCTCTGACTCTCTGACTCTCTTGACCTCTGTCTGCCCGTCTGTCTGACTGACTGTCTCTCTGACTCTGTCTGTCTGTCTGACTGACTGTCTCTCTGTCTGTCTGACTCTCTGTCTGTCTGTCTGTCTGACTCTCTGACTCTCTGACTCTCTGTCTGTCTGTCTGACTGACTGACTGTCTGTCTGACTGACTGTTCTCTGTTCGTCTCTGGACTTCTGTTTGCCTGGTTCGACTTCTCTGTCTGTCTATGGTCTCTCTGACTTCTGGTCGGTCGTCCACTGACCGTTCGGTTCTTCGCGACTTCGTCTGTCTGTCTGACTGAATTGTCTGACTTCTGACTTTGTCGGTTCGTCTGTCTGACTGACTGACTGACCTCTCGTCTGTCTCTGACTTCGTTCGTCTGTCATCTGACCGTCTGACTTCTGTCTGACCTCTCTGTCTGTTCAGTTCGTCTGACCGTTCGACTTCAACTGACCGACGACTTCTGTCTCTGTTCGTCTCTCTGACTTTTCGGTTCGTCTGGTTCGACTGACTGACTGACTGTCGGTTTGTCTGTCTGTCCACTGACCGACCGACCATCGACTGACTCGTCTTTGGTTTGTCTTTTCGACTCTGTCTGACTGACTGACCGTCTGTCCGCGACTGACCGACTGACCGACCCCCGTCTGTCTCTCTGCCTGGTTCCTCTGACTCTCCGTCTGTCTGCTCGACTGTCTGACTTCGTCTGACCGACTGACTGACTGTCTGTCTGACTGACCCTGGACTGACTGACTGGATTATCTGACGACTGTCTCTGACTCTCTATTCGTCTGTCTGTCTGACTGACTGACTCTCTGGTTTATCTCTCTGTCCGTCTCTGACTCTTCCGTCTGCGGCCCGTTCGACTGTCTGACTTTCATCTGACTGACTGATCACCCGTTCGGTTCATCTGTCTGACCGATCTGACTGACCATTCAATTGACTGCCCCTCCTTGTCTGTCTTTCTGGATGTCTGACTGGATCACTGTCTGTTCACACCGACTGACTGAATGGACTCTCAGTCTGTTCTCTGTCTGCCCTCACCCCTGTCTGCCCGTCTGACTGTCTGACTTTCGTCTGACTGACTGATCGACTGTCTGTCTGACTGACTGACTGACTGACTGACATTCAATTGTCTCTGACTCTCTCGTCTGTCTGTCTGTCTGACTGACTGGACTTCTGTCTCTGTCTCGTCTCTGACTCTCTCGTCTGTCTGTCTCTGACTGACTGACCGTCTCTTCTGTCTGGTTCTCTCTCTGTCTACAATTTATAAATACAGCTCTAATGGTTCATTCGACCTCTTCACATTCTTCAGTCTGTGTAAAGGTTCATTTTGTGTAAGGTTCGAAGTTATTACTGTTTGAATGATTTTCTGTTGTTGAATTTTAGCTCTGTTGTCTCTTTTATTTAAATCCTCTTCACTATTTTCCTCCTGAGCTCTTGGTGGTTCAGAACAAAGAAAGCTAGCAGTAAATTCACTTCAGGAGTAGTAGAAATTCAATTGGATTATCCTCAACTCCTGCACCATGAAAAAACACCCCATGGAATGTATCTTCACTGCCAGTGTATTCATTTTTCCTACAGTTTTCACTCAGCCCAGTTCAGATGTTTCTGCTCTCTGTTTAGGCTATCAGAAAGCTCTCCTGTTTTAGGAACAACAGTCTGAGCATTTTGGAGATGAACTCTTTCTCTGCGGAGACACGCGCAAGGTTAATACCACTCTTGTATTTATGCATTACACAGCTGTAGACAGCCAGTCCTGTTAGCTTATTTTGTCTGGAAACAGAGGGAAACAGCCAGTTCTGTGCAGTATCAGTCTGAGCCTGACCATAGAGATCATCCCAGACAAACTGAGTTCTTTTATCTTCATGTACTGGATCAGCTCAGAACCTGACCTTATTCCTTGGCTAGAACCTGATCTGTTTAGTTTGCAATGAGAGGCTGAAATCACGACTTTGACCCTTCGGTCTTGAGTGCCAACGCTGTTTATGCCATGCTCATGACATTTGAGAGCTGAGATTTGAATGAGTGAATAGGTCATGAACAGGTGAATAGGTCAGCTCAGTGTAACCGTCCCTGATTTCCACCTGAGTTAACGCTCACATCACACATCCTGGTTTAATTACTTTAATAAGCCATTAATGTTGTATGTGATATATTCTCACCATATTGTTAAATTATCATGCGAAAGTTTTGTATAGTAATAGACATTTATGTAGACCCAGTAGTAACAAAGCCAGTCCATCATACTCAAACACGTCGGCAGCTTATAAATAGTTTTGTTCATGTGAACACAGTCTTCAGATTGAGTTTCACTGATTTCTTTGCTAGATACTGTTGGATAATATTTAGTCTGTTTCTCTTAAAACCGTCTCTTTAGTATTTAGTGCAGGATTTATGAATGGTTGAACCCAGCGTGCTTGACCATCAGTGACCGAATGAGGACAAACAGTTGTCGCGTTTTAAATCAGTGAAGGACGGCCTGTTTATTTAAATCCCTTCAGAGTTTCTCCTGAGCTTGTGTCGAACTAAACCACTCATTTATCTCTCCTGATAATACACCTGACAGTGGTTAGAGTTAGCACTTAGCTCCAGAGGAGCTGGGAGGACAACGAGTTACCGTCAGAAATTGTCTTAATAATCAAGAAGTCTATGGACGTAACGTAAATAGTGATTTTCTGATGTGTCTTAATCAAGTACTACCCTGTGTATGTTTTATTTCCAGATAATCGTTTCTACTCCTGAGAGGAAGGAATTATTAAAATGCTGACTTAATGCTCTTTTCTCTGAGAGATCGCTGATGATTAATATTCATTTTCTCAGAATAAGTTACATAGAGAACAGCAGTCACTTAACTGAGCAGCATACAAGGCCTCTTATACCTTCATTTCCATATGAATAGGATCGTTGTAGGTGAATTATTAGACACAGAGTGAGTTCTTCTTCATTTCAGCCCCCAGGGCCGGCGTTTTTCCACACCAGGTGCGCAGCATTCTAAGATTCCTATTTGCGTGGTCTTTGCCAATCAAAAATGGTTTGTTTGATTATTTTCAGGTGATTAGTGTTTTCCAGTAGAACGTGGCTAACCATCAGATATTTAACCTCCTTTTTAATCAGCGGGAAAAGCGTGGGAACAATCAGTTGTTAATTACTGAGATGGAGAGCTGGTTTCCCCCGTCAAAGTGTACCGCTTTTTCATTTATCCAGCATCCAGGCTTCCTCTGTTTATTTATCGGACTGAGCAACCCAGCATCAGCCCAAACGTGTAGGAGGCAGCGCGCAAGCCAGCCTCTCTGTCTCTGCAGAGTGGGACCAGAGGCAGAGGGAGGTACCACTATTGTGGAAGAGTTTATTCTCAGTAACTGGATCATTTAAAGACCTGGCATGACACGTGACAAATAGGAAGAAGTTCAAGGCGTAGTTTTGAAATTAGAAACCTCTTCAGGTGTCACATAGAGTTATCATCAAGGTCACGATTGTTAAATGACTCATACATGTTATTGTGTGTCGCTTGTAGGTTCAGACTTTCAGTGTTCATGGTTCAGAGTGTTTACCAGGAGTTGAATTATCTTCAGAGGTCTCCTCTAAAACAGAGTGATTAAATCTTTAAAAACACTGAATACATCAGTTTAATGTTTCTAATCCCCGTTTCTGTGACACCAAGGCAGGCTTTTTGTTTTAATATTGAAGAACCAGACATCTGGATGACAAACCTCTTTATCTGGTTTAAGATTAGAGTTTAAACGTAGTTATTTTAAAACGTGACAGATCTGACTTGTAACAGTAAGACAGCAGGAAGGAATATAAACAAAACAAATCTTTTGAAATCAGTGGTAACGTTGTGGTTAGGCTAACTAACCTGAGTACCATATTGAGCCTGGTTTCAGCTAGTATACAAATTGAGGTTCTGAAGACAGGGTTTGTAAAGTCGCAAAGGGGATATGTAGTGTTCTCAGGGCTTGGAAATCTAGATGTCTCCACCCCGGTTGTTGTTGTTTATCTGTCAAACTTGTAAAGACAGATAAAAATAATGATAAAAAGTTAAATTTTCTCACACAGAAACTTAGGAGAATCCAAACATCAGGGTGGATCAGTGACTGCATAGCCTACTTTACATTCAGGCTTGTTGCACCTGCTGATTACAGGGACCAGTAAAAGCGTTGCTTTGAAGGACTCAGACTCTCAGCTCCCCATTGGTATCGGGCCGTGGAGTCCAACACAACCACACATACACCACCACCGAGGCTAAAGTAAGGAAGGTTCACTGCTGCTCAGAAATCAAAGCTTCCTCCGTGAACAGAAACAAAGGATTAATAATGTGACTGCTTTCCCATCATCGACGAATCCTCTTTATTTCGCCACAGGCATCAAACCATAATCAGCTCATTGTCTCTGTGTTTAATTTCTGTCCTGCTCAGGCCTAACATGGGCTCTGAGTCTTGATCTGTATTAGCAAAGAGTTAAATCTGTTTGATCTCTTTGATTGGCCTCC
This sequence comes from Lates japonicus, assembly GCA_033238685.1. Classification (NCBI taxonomy): domain Eukaryota; kingdom Metazoa; phylum Chordata; class Actinopteri; family Centropomidae; genus Lates; species Lates japonicus. The sequence continues at coordinate 343,122 of BRZM01000727.1, read as the reverse complement.
AACATGGCGCTCTGACACAGAGGTCATGGCTGAGTATTCTCTCTTTGTTTCTGTAGTCCAGCTGTAGTAACCTCTGAGGACACAACATATTCAGTGATTTAATTCATAGAGAAACCAGAACTAGAGTTTAGCTCTGCTAATTATTCTGATTGATATTATCACTCTGACCTTCTAATGTCTGCTACAGGAAAAAAAAAAAAAAAAAGAGACTGAATCACCTCGTAAATAGAGACATCCTTCTGTGCATGTGAAACATCATGTTCTGCTTTAACAAGATTTTAATGTTTCAATTTTCGTGTAATCACAATTAATGATATTACTGTGAGACGCTATAAGGAAACCGTTTAAAACTCAGAATGATTTCAACTGTTCCTTATGGGTTGTAACAAATCAATGTTGGCATTAATCAGCAAAGGAAAGACTGTAGTAAGTCCGTAATTCTCCAGATCGCAGTCTGGCCTCTGGTCTGATGACACATAGCTAACGCTATCTTTGGCTAACGTTATTTAATTCATTGGTGACCAAAACAGCATGATAACATAACAAACATTTAAACTAGCTGCTTAGTATAACTGAACCAACACTTGCTACGAAGCTTCAGTAACTGACAGTGGGTTAGTCCACAGTATTTCCACATCTGATTTAACTTTGTTTAGTGGGGATACAGTGTCGAGTCGAGTCTTTCATTATGTAGACAGGGATTAGCATTTTTGACGAAGTTCAATTGGTGTACCTACGAACTCCCCAGACAGGGAAATACTTTTCACAAAACTGCTGACCACTTGATCTGTCTCTTCTACATAGAAGCAATCCTATCATCAACGGTCGGTTTTATTTACATTTTTCCGATCACAAGTTAATTTCTTAATGTTTAGTTAAGGCAGAAACGTGTGTTTGCAACTAATTATATTCCCTGAGTTTCATCTAATGAGCCACTGTTTTTAGGTTTCAGTCGTTATCAGGAAACCCTTCAAACTTGCAGATTGTATACGATAAATATCTTTGATCAATATGGGAAAAATCGTGATCATATTTCTTTTCACTTACATCATCCAGCTCTAATTTTAATATCAGTTAAACCTTGTTTTCTGTGTCCCAAGGTGTTAGTAGTTTGAGTGTGGCACCATGAGCTGAGATTGCAATCTCCACTGAGCTTCGCTATTTAAGTCTCCAAAAATCAATGGAAGCAGCTTTAACCAGGTCATGAACCCTGATCGGTGAAGAAGCATTGATAGAGGTGATAGCTGGTTGAACCACAGACTGAGGGTATATTGACTGTTCAAGGTGATGGTTGGACATTGTTAAAGAGATGTGTTGTTGTGGTGTCCCAGTCTGAGGTTATTTTGTCGTTCCGTGTGAAAACAGCCGCTCTTTCAGTCCAGGCTATTGAAAAGTCCAGAAGAGAAAACAAAGAGTCAAACAGCGCCGAAAATGACTGAATACTTTCTGATTTCGTAGCAGCTGCAGCAGGTGACCCTCCACCATAGTAACAACCGTCTGTCCCTGCTCAGATCGTGGAGGATTAAGGTCCGCCACACCCGCTGTCCGGCTCTCTGCCTCATATACAGGAGCTAATTCATCAGGCCTGCCTGGAAGTTTCCTGATTTATATGCCCATGCTGCCATCCAGCAGTCCTTTCTTTAAACTGCCTCCATCACCTCCCTCCACCTCTCTCCGCCTTTATTAAATCGACTGACAGACTCCTCTCACCTTTTTCATATCCCTCCTTTGTGCTTCACTTCTTTCTCTGGCGCCAGGCCGTGGGAAGCAAAGCAGGCCGGTTCTGTGTGTTTGCCAAGAAGGCAAGCCTCCCCCCACTGAGGCAGGCATTGATGTGGGTATTATGGAGCCGCCTGAGGGAGGTAGACTTGAGCAGGCCAGGTTAAAACACCCAGCCTGGCTATGGATTTCACAGACAAACAGCATCCCTGCTGGTCATTCCTGCTGTTTCCCGCTGATCAAAGATGGATTTATTTTTTGTCGTTCCCATGATGCAGATACAGCTATGGGGTAAGTGATGTGTCCCAGTTACCCAGTTAGGAGGTCCTGGTGTTTATTCACAGACTGATTGACAGGTTCCAGATTTAGCTGAGGCCCAGGAGGCAGTGCTCAGGACACTTTGAGCACTTTCCATCACACAGACGCTGGTTTTGAGCCAGATTCCGCATTTTAGATTTTTCATTGCTATTTTGGTGATTTCTGAGAACTCAGCTGTGGTTCCGTACAAATGTTGTTTCTCTGATTGACACCCATTAGTTTCAGAGAAGAAAATAAAGGACTGCGCCGGACAGAAAGTCCAGGAGGTCACTGACAGAGAGGATTTCTGTCTACGCCTAGAAATCATCCAGTTTTAAAGTGTCTTAAAAGGATGTAAGAGCATGAAGCATTAAGAGAGAGGCGTGCTGTGATGCTCCATCTGCTCTTTGACTGACCAGACCACAGACATGTGGAACAAAAAGAAACATCCGATGAATGAAAGCTTTCACATGTGATCCTGCACAGTTTGTCTCTAATGGCTGCTGCCAGTTTGAGCTGCAAATAGGAAAGCTAAGGTTGCAAAATACAGTCATAAATGTTCCATTTGTCCGATTGCTGTAATTTCACATGATGATGAGGGACGACTGTGAGCAGTGTGCCGTACCTCAACCCCACTGTTGTTTTACTTTTAGTGGGTGAAACATTCTTTCACATAGAGTACAGGCTCTGGACGAGAACATGAAGCGTTTTAAGAGCTGAGTCTAAACAGCAGTCATGTACTCATTATTTTATTTTCTAATCTCTGGAACATTTACTCAAGTTTATTCCAATAATTCTACAGCTCACCAATGATCTGTACAGTCTAAAATGATTTATAATCGTCACTACACTGTAAAATGAAAAAGCAAGAGAAAGTCTGTGTTATATGATTTTGAGTCAACGGTTCCTCCTCCAGTTTAAAATCATCCAAAAATCTGGTAACTTATATTTAATTAAAATTTATTCTCACAGTTTATGATTTACATTTCATGGAAAATCCTAAGTCCCTTTCCACCAAAGATTTATTATTTATCTATTTATGATTTACATTGGCTTTATTTTCTCTGTCTGTCATGTGACTCAGAGTAGCTATAAAGTGTCTGAATCTCTACTGATTATTGATCAGTCTCAACTTTTGAGTAGAGATGAGAAAACCTCCTCACACATAATAATCATTTTTATGAGGCAAAAAATAAGGATCAGTGTAGCCTATGTTAAAATCTGTGGGGAATAATCTGAGAATGTTTCTGTGGAATTAGCTGAGTTCAGTGAAGAAATCCATCAGACTATTTTGTTATTATTATTAGTTCTGATTAATAAATGAACAGAAATGATTTAATTATTGAACAACCATAGTTGGTTTTCATGATGTTATGCTTTTCAGTTATTTTGCTTTTAAAAGTCACAACTACGATGAAAAGTTTTTTAGATAATTCTGACGAGGTAACATTTCCAAAAACAACTGAAGTTTCAGTTCCAGTTCTAATCGTTCTTACTCCTGATCCCAAGGTGTTAAACTCCGGACACACTCCCAACCTGCCTGTTTGTGTTTCTGTAGATTTATTCCTCAGCAAGTTTCACACGTTTTTGACCGTCCACTGCCTGTTCATCAACCTGACCACGCCTATTATTATTATTATTATTATTATTATTATTATTGTTGTTAACTCCATCTGACTGATGAATTATTAACTTGCTCTGCGGGAAAAACAAGTGGCATATTATAAATACACACAGTATATGTATGTTTATTATTATTTATTAGTATATATATATGTCCTACATTTATTCCTTTAGGATCATTTTAGTTTTGGGAGCCAAAGGTTAAATGTAGATTTAATGAATACTATTAGATAGTTTTATTTTACATTATTCAATTAAGAAAACTCAATTATAAAATAATAAACAATATTGATTAAAAATACTGTAAAAATCATTCATGGTTCAAGAATAAGTTATTTTAAAAAACTAAAGTTTCAAAACGAAATGAGACATTTACAGCTGAAAATTGTCTGACATCTATAAAATAAAACTTTATTTATTCGATTTAATATATATCTATTATTTTATAGTGTAATTACTGGTGATATTAATGAGTTTAATTATTCTAACATCTTTTATATAATCATATACAATGTGTTTCTTTATTTTATTAGAGAGAAGGTGAAAGTTCAAAACTTCAGGATAAAGCTATTATTTAATTATTTATTAATAATTAACAGACTAGCCAACATACATACACGAGCACACACAGCACACACATTTTAACAAACACCATCCAATCGTGATTGTAGTAAGAGAAGAACAGAGAAGAACTGAAGAGTCAGAGAGGGACCGCTGAGGGTTTCAAGGAAATTTAAGTGTGGAAATCCTATCAAACTGTTGTTCATTCTGCTCAGTCCTGGCTGTCGGCCTCCTCCCATGCTGGAGCCTCTGAATGTCAGTCCCACTGTCAGGTGCCAGGATTATCTGGAAAACAGAAGAAGAAAAGTGGTGACTCCTCCCTCCCTCTGCCTCTCACCCACGGCTCTATCCAGAGGCAAACTGTTGTTGCCCATGTTAAACCCAGCTAAGAGAATGAGCAAAAGACCCGGGATCATCAACAGACTGTGGATCAGAGATCAGAGCTGCAGGTTACCAAGCCACCTGCAGGCTCAGGGCTGCCAACAGCTGCACAATGTTAACAATCACACACAGGCTGAACGAAATGAGAGGATCGGATTGCACCAAAGCTCAGGAAGCACCAGTCGACTAAAATCAAGGAAGAGAGGAAACCTGATGTTTAACATGAGAAAGCTTACACCAAAAGAAGAAGGAGTATAGAAGAGGAAGAAGAGAGGAGGAGGAAGAAGAAGAGGGGGGAGGAGGAGGAGAGGAGGAGAGGAAGAGGAAGAGGAGAGGCAAGGTTAAGAAGAGATATAAGGAGGAGGCAAGAGGGAGGGAAGAAGAAGAGGAGGAGAGGAGTAAAGAAGGAAGGCCAGAGGAGTGGAAGAGAGGTGCTAAATAAAGAAGAGCCCTGTGGGTGGTGAGGTGTGGTAAAGTGGAGGATCAGAGAGGCTGTGGCCAGTTTTAGTGAGAGGAGGAGAAGAAATGTGCAGGTCTGTACAGAGGTTAGTGGCAGGCAGGCTGCCCGCGCCTCCCGCCTCCTCCATCATCATCATCCCTCAGCCCGGGCCGCCATCGCAGTCCCTCTGCATCATCATCATCATCCTCAGCAGCAGCAGCAGCTCACCTCCCTGTGAACCCTGACGAGAGTGTTAGTGTGGCCGCAGGGTCAGGAGGTTTTTAGGATGACATGTTTGTGTATTAATCCACAACAACACAACAAACACACACACACACACACACACACACACACAGGGTGAATCAGAGGACGACAGCGCTGCTGTATCTGTCAGTTTAAATCTAATATTATTTTATCTAAAGTTTAGAAAGTGTTCATGTGTGTGTACTGTAACAGAAATATAAATATGATAAATGATCACTACATTAACTTCATTAATATTAAATACAACTCAACTTTATTTATATTATTATTATTAACACATCCATTTTAATCTGAACTAGTTTTTTCTGTTTTCTACTTCAACACTTTATCTTTAAATATCTTCTGCTATTTAAACACTTGATGTCACATCCACAGATATTCTCTATATTATTGTATACATTATTATATATTAGATATATTTAATATTTATGTGTTAATGTGTTTTTATTTTTTCTCATCTTACGTTACCATACGACTGTCGTCCTGTCATCATCACACTGAAACAAAATCCTAACAGCTAATTTGAATCATGAATCTTAATCAATTGATTAAAAACACAACACAAAAACAAAATAATTATAATAATAAAATAAATATATAACATATATAAACTAAAATAAGATAAAATTATATAAAATAAAAATAAATATGAAAATCCACATTTAAAAATTAAAGCTAAAAGCCTGATGAAGAGGACAGGTGTTTATTTTAAAGCTTCCATTTTATATATACTAATATATATACATATATATATATATATATATATATATATATATATATATATATATATATATATATATATATATACATATTCACACGTATGTATGTACATGTATTTTTGTAACTTAAATTGTAATTTTATGATCAATCTGAAAAAAGTTGGTAAAAAATAAAAATCTAAAGAGAAAACACAAAATGATCTTAAACATGTTGATGTTTGTATTTATTAATATGTTTAATATTATTTATTAATTGATTTCATCTTTTGAAACCAGTTGAATCATTTAATAAATAATTTGACGTTTATTATCATTACATTTATAATTAAATTCTGAATAGTTATATTGACAGTGTAGATATGAATCATCAGAATATAAATTCAATTATTTTAATGTTCAAACACAGTTATTATAATTTATTATTGATCGTCTTTATTATGTCTTTATTCCCCAGCTGTTTACATTCTCTAATAAATCTAACCTGACTCAGTTACACTGAGAAAAAGAAAATAGGAATAGAGACCCGTGTTTACCCAGAATCCTCCTGGTCTCTGGGCCCTCCATGTCCCGGCCTCTGGCAGCGAGACACAACACATATTATCAGATAATTAAAAATCCTGTGGAGCGACTCGGTGGTTCTGACACGTGGGGGGAGGGAAGGGGAGGGAGGGAGTTCAGCCTCGGACTCGGTAATCTCCCAAATATGGAGCGCCAGCCTTGACCAATCACACGGCTTCGCTCTGCCCCGCTCCCACAGATACAGGCCGGGTCATCTGGAGTTCAACATGGCGGCGGCGGCGGAGGATGGACCGAGGGTGACGGGGCGATGTCGGCCACGCTGAAGTTTGACTCCTGAACTTGGCCCGTTCAGACCTGGTCAGACCTGGTTAGACCTGGTCAGGTGGAGGGAGGTGGTCTCTCTCTGATGTTTCCTCTCGTCCTGGTCTCAGAGAAACTCATGAACCCAGCTCCTGAAATCCCCGGCACAGTAATCTGTGTCTACCTGGAACCAGGACCATCAGAGGGACTACTTTCTGTCCCACTCCCTGGGCGTAGGAGCAGAGAGACGGTCTGTCTCGTGTGAAAACTTCATCTCAGAGCATTAAAGGCCTAATACCACCCCCCCACCCCCCCATGTTGTGGAGCAGGAAGTAAACCAGGCCACGCTGTGTTGTCATCGAGTGGTTTCTCTGTGTCTCAGCCTGAGATTCAGTCCCAGATATTTCTACTCGGATACTTTAAAGAAACAGAAGTAGTGAAGTATTGTCTGTTAGAAGGCGTCATGTTACTGACTGACAGTGAAAGCAGTCTGTAATAATCAGTTAGTTATTGTCTTCAGACGACAGGGTAAAATATATTTCAATGTTTACGCTGAAAAAATATCAAAATAATTAAAGAATATAAATGTGAAAATATAAAACTAAGGAAATCTTTAAAATAAATAGAGGAAAAAAATTGAAATGATACGAAGAACAGTCAGTTTATTCTGAACGTATGAACAGGTTGAATAATAGAAATTAATATTACAGATGAACTCATGTTTAAACAGCTTCTGGCTGAGTTGGACGTATACACACACACACCCACACACACACACATATATATATATATATATATATATATATATATATATATATAGTGGTACACTGACATTTTCAAGTCCAACAAAAAGACTTGATCCAAACAACACAATGATGAACAGACGTCAGTGATTAAAGTAAAACCAAGACTGGAAGATGAAACAAGATAAACTGTGTTGTCCTGAGGGAACTGTGTCTCAGACTAAAGACACAGCAGAGAACTGTTTGTGCTTTACATCTTTTAATTCTAATAATTTAAAATAGAGTCTGGTTTGAGCAGCAGTGTCGATTTAGAACAAATAAAAAACATTTCAGCTCATAAGGAGTTTATAATACAGTATGCAGATTATTATACTGATTAATATCAGAGTTACTGTAGTTTATAGACACTGTCACAGTGTGTGACACAGAGGCTGTACAATGCTTTTATTTTGAAATCAAACTAAATCAAAATACATATTGAGTCAAATACAGATGTCTCCTCTGTGCTGTTTAACTGACACACAGCTGTTTAAAAAGTGTAAGATATTCTTTATATAACTGACATAAACATGATCCATGTGTGAGTAATAAACATTTAATAAAACGTTCAATAATTATAGAAACATGAATTTATACAGAGACCACATACAGTAAAACTAAAAGAACATTCTGATATTTTCACTGTGAGATATTTACATGTATACAGTGTTTCTGTCAGAGACACAAACAGGAGTCTGGACTTTATTTATGTTAGAAAAACAGAGACAGGGATTCAAACCTGTGACATTTAAACAACCCCAGATATGATCAAAGTTTCAAAATAAAAGCTCACAAAAAACTGTAATCTGGAAAAAAAAAAGGTACAAATGTTAATTTTACCATCAGTCTTTGTCAGGAAATAAAAACACTTAATTTCCCATAACTACAGTACATATATATGTATATGTATAGATACACACACACACACACACACACAGAGAGTACCTATATATACATGTATAACTAACTAACTACAAGTGTATATATATATATGTCACTTTAATCCGTTATGTGCCTTAGTCTTACATTTATTGACCTGTTGTTGTATTGTAGATGTTTTATTTTTATTTATTTATATATATATATATATATATATATATATATATATATATATATATGTATTATTTCTCTCTAAATATCTTTTTTATATATATTTTTCTACTTTTATGTTCACCTTGCAGCACCGTGGTTTTCAGTCCTCTGTATGTGCGTACATATGGCAGAACTGACAACAAAGCTGACTTTGACTTTGATATATACATATATATAACTACAGTACACACACCCACACATATATATATACATATATACATGTATCTAAATGTGAAGCACAGGTGAATGCGACCTGCAGTCGTCCTGACTCCATTAAAGTGCAGTAAACCAGGACAGAGCTGACTGCTGTCTGTGGCCGTCCAGCCTCATGATATGGAGATGATTTGGTTTTGATGAGTCCACCATCTTATTCAGAGTAAGGCAGCGTGCTTCAGTGGTTAAACTGAAAGCACCTCAGTCACTGGTCTGTGTGATATCTCAGTAATGATGTGGGCCAGTGTCCTTTGTCTTCGCCTCTGAACGCTCTCATCGTATCTGTATCCAGGAGCCGCTGCACCAAGCTGTTATGTAGGTTAGCTCCACAAAAGCGCTTTAATCCCAGAGCGGGAATAAATAAATAAATAAATAAGTGAGAGTGTTTGTGGAGAGGTGAGTGCTCGGTCAGCTCGTCTGCTCGGCCCACGCTCTGCCACAGTGGTTAGGCCTCGGCTTGATCTGATGTGGAGCGAGTGCCGTCTACCGTACAGAGCGAGGAAACGAGGGGAAACCGCCAGCTGAACCCGCAGAGAGCTGCAGTCCAACCATCAGTCACATTAATCCACCCTGTCATCGTTAATCCATCACTCTCTGAGTTTACAGGAAGTACCTGAAGACTTCATCTGATTCAGTGAAAACACACTCAGAGACACAGGCCGCCATTTTATACAGGAACAAGTTATCTATCGTTAAAACTGTCAAATAAAATCCTCCTAAAAAAAAAAACTCTCTTTTATATTAAATTTAAATTAAATTAGAATTAGAAAGTAGAATTCTGGTTAAATTACTTTCCAAATTAATTTTGAACATTTTAATTTAAGTGTTTTAAAATTTTAAAATTCCTTAAAAAAATTCTAATTTATACTGACATTTTTCTTTCACAATAAAACAATAATGTAAATGTCAGAATATGCACAGCTTATTTAACATTTAAATTTGTTTCAGAATTTAAATCTGATTTAATTAAATACAGTTGTATTAATGGTAAAAATTGTGTTTGTTGTTTTAAATTTAAAAAAACAAAACCTAAATATATTTAAATTTTTCCCAGCTTGACTCTCCATACAAAGAAGTTTAATTTAATATTTAAAAATGAAAAAACCTGATTAGAGTTAAATTCCATAAATGTAAAGTTTGGTATGAATTTCTTTTTTATTTCTTTTATTATTTAAAAAACAACAACTTTTTTAAAAATTGAATCTAAATATTTTAAGTCTTTGTGACTTTGTTAGTGGACGATTTATTAATATTATAAACCTTTTATCCCCCTCACATTATTTATTCAGTATTTAATGACAGCCTTGAGAAGCCGAGTTTTAACTGTTTTTCCTGACCGTGTTAAACGTGTGCAGAGAAAGTTAAACCTTTAGAAACTGTTGAGTGACTGAAGCCGTGTGGTTTCTCTGAAAGTGACTGGATGGAAACCTCAGGTAAATTAAAGGAGTGTGAGGCGTTCACCTGTAGAACGTGTCCTCTGAAGGAGGTTAAGAGCCCGCGGCCGTCGTCGGTGTAAAGTGTGAACTTTGCCGGGACATGGAGGAGCTCGGGGGGGGGGGGGGGGGGAGGGGGTCAGAGGAAATCCTGCTGATTGAAGCGTGGACTCTGAGCTGAGGTGGAAAAGGGCAGAGCTGCTCTCTGCAGCTGAAAGGCCACAACACTTGGATCAGAAAGAGCTTTACAGCCTCTCTACTCTTTCCCAGAATCCATCAGGGAGGTGAGTGTGATCGGTGTTTGTGTCCAACACGACTTCTCTCTCTGTGACCTCTCAGTGACCAGAGTCAGTCAGAGCGAAGGATGACAAACACTCACTGAGATCTGCTCTCATCAGCAACATTCATGTTTAATATAAAGGCACCGATTCACAGGAGGAAACTGAGCTGCTTTAAACGACGTCTCTGTGTCACAGGTTAAAATAAAACGACGCCTCAGCGTTCACGACGAGGAAGAATCAAAATAATAATACAAATCACTGGATGACTGGTGGAGACCTCATGTCAGTATATTACATTATTTTATGTGTTTTTCATGAATTCAAATTCCCACGTTTTTAACCAAACACATAAAACCAACTCTGACAAAGTGCTGTTCAATTATTTTAAAAATAACGTTTTTAGAATTTTTAGAAATGCAGCGTTTAATAATAATAATAATAATAATAATAATAATAATAATAATATAGAAGCCAGTAAAATCAGAGTTTTACAGAGTATTACATTTAGCTTTTTCTGAGTAAAATATTTTTCTCACAAATATAAAGGTCACAGTCAAAGTGAACTTTATCGTCAAACGTGTGTAATGTGTGTGTGACGCTCGTTCAGGATTAAAGTCCAGACGTTTGAGAGGATTTAAATTAAAAGTCAGAGAAAGATGATTAAAGTCACACAGTCTGATTCTGATATTAAACTTAGTTTTATTCTAGTTTATAGACGTTATCACAGGTGGTCAGTGTGTGACGCTGAGAGGCTGCAAAATATAAATGTTAAAGTGCTTTTATTTTGAAATCAAACCATGAGAGTGACCGTAAATAAAATCTAAATAAACACCTGCACCTGTCTGAGCTGCTTCAGCTGTTTACCTGGACTTTAAATGGACTTTATTATCTTTTATTCTCATTGATTTCTCTGGGTTTGATCTGCTGTTAGTAAACTTCAGTCTGTGCAGCTGGTTTTATTTTACATGGACGATAACTCTTCTCCCATAATTCACCATCACACTGAATCATCAGATTATTTAGTTTAACCAGGTGAACGACTGCTCACCTGAGACACAGCCTCACCTGCTTCACCTGCTTCTACAGAGACAGAGGTGGAGGAGGAGTGTCCATGATTTTAATCTCAGGAAACATGTTGATGAGAATGTGACTGTACGACACTGAAGTATCTGAGGGTTAATGTAGTAGTAGTACTTTGACAGTAGTACTGTGGCAGAGGCCTGCAGTACTCCAGGAAGTACTCCCATCCTTCAGTCAAAGTAACATAATCACCTCATCTCTGTTTTTCAATGTGGATCTGCAGATTCATGAAATATCTGTTAGCCTCCATGAAAACTGCTTTCTAACTCCTTCAGTGTGTCACTGGTGATCGACAGAGACCTAACAGTGATCAGACCGTCCTGTGTATGATCCGATTTATACTGTGTTTTATTTACAGGTCAGTCCTGCTCTGTGATAAACTGTAATGCAGTAGAAAGTACTGAGACGCAGTACAGCAGAAATATAAAGTTTATTAAATGTGAAGCCGAACAGCAGGTGTTACAGTAAAATCAACACAAACACTGTCGCAGTGAATGCTACAGGAAATCACACCTGAACACCTCACCTGTCTGTGTGTCACCTGTTCATAATCTGCACATATCTACATTTATTATCAGTTACAGTTACAGATCCTGACTGCTCCTCCCTCTGCTCTGTCATTAGAATTTCAATTCTTTAGTTTTTCTATATTTTCATGTTTATATTCCTGACACATTTTAATATTTTTATATTGTCTGTTGTTACCTGTCTGTCTGTAGTTTTTATTGTCGGGTTGTTACTCGTCACCGTTAATTCGACAGTTGACTAAAACCTCTGTGTGTCGGCTGAGGACTGTAACATCAGATGTTTAACAGAAGAATAAAGAGAGAAAATGAACATTAGCAAACACACAGGAGACGTGACTGAAACACAACACAGGAAGAATTCAGTGTTAATGTAAATAAAATATAAACAAACCAGAGCAACATTATGATAATAATGAAATCATATGAACATATGTTTTAAATTTCATTAGTAGAATTACAGTGTTAGTGTGATTAGCTGGTGGTGAATGATATTATTCCACAGTGTATTAATCATAGAATGAATAATGTAGATAAATAAAGTGGATGCAGAGAGTAAACGTGAGTGATTAATGAGAGTGGACAGAGGCTAGAGGACAAACTGAAGGAAGCTGAAGTTTGAGTGGAGAAAATAGGTCAGCTGTTGTTAATGTGACTGAACTTTTGACCTGAGTGAAGTGGAACTACTGTTTGAACAAAAGAGGCCGTCTGCTCCGACGTTAGCTTCTACTGCTTCACCTGCTTCACCTGCTTCACCTTTACCAGGTTTTTATCTGGAGATTCGTCTAAGACCAGACAGAAGCTGTGAACAGACCGTTTGTTTGTCTGATGAGGTTTGTTCTGTCCTCTCACAGCAGAAAGAGGCTTGTGTTTCCCTCTGTTTTTTTTTTCCTGGCTGTTTGCGTCACGTCTTTACGCCACCTCTGACCTCATTCTGCTGAAAACCTCCATTTAACGAGAGCGAGCGGCTGCTCCGAGTACACAAGAAACAAGATGGCGGCGTACGGTACCTTGTGTGTCACTCATCGGCGGCGCCTCTTCTCTCTGTTAAACAAAGACTGAAGCGTCTGGACAAGGCTCCTCGCTGCTGCTCACTCTTCTCCAAACTCTCCACAACATGGAGTCACCAGCTCTACCCTGACTGGGTTTCTGTTTCCAGCCCTCGCTCCCTCTGCCGACGGCCTCATAATATCAGATTGCACAGCCGGTCTTGGCCAAATGTGAATTTTATACTCTAGTGAACACAGGCTTTACACTTTCATTAGCTCACATTCTCCTCAGCAGTGCAAATGCCATGTCGCTGGTACAGGAGGAGGAGGAGGAGAGGGGGAGGAGAGGGGGAGGACTGAGGGGGAAGAAAAAGAGCTTCAGGAAAAGTAGAGTTTGTCTCGAGGCGTGGGCCGGAGGAAAATAAAAAGAGCTGCTGAGGTCTGAGACTCAACCTGAACTCAGTGTTTGTACTGATCCTAAAACCAGGAAGTCAGTTAGCATGTTAGCATGTTAGCACTTCTTGTTCCCTTGTCCCAAAGTCAGTGTGTTTCTGGTTAAATGTCTGAAATAAGGTCTGTGACATCTTCAGGTTTTATTCTCCGACATAAAATGGGTCAGTAAATCCCCCACTCCTGATGTTTGAAGCTTTTACGTGTCTTAAAAAAGGCGGTTGCTAATGAGTGTCTAAATGAGACTACAGAGGTTGTCGGGGACGTTAACATGAAAACCCATCTACTCACCAGTCCACCTTTACAGCCTCGTTGTGTTTCTACTCACGCTCTTTCAAATTATCACTAACTTTCTAAGAAGAAAGGCTTTTGTAGAAGAGCTCAGAGCTAAATGAAATGACCAGTTGGAAGCTTAGTGGTGGAGACGTTGACGTCATGTGACCGTGGTGTAGTTGGTTTATAGCCTAACATTAGCTTTTTACTTCTGGAGATTGGATTTAGGCTTCAAACATCAGAACAGTGGTGTTCATGTGCTTTAGTTACAGCTGTGGTGGAGCAGAGTGAAGCTACACCTGATGATTTACCTGATTTTAAATTAACACCTCGTTCATGGCTCAGTTTTCCTCTTTCTTCTTTTAAACATTGGAATTATTTGTGGACTTGTCACCGAGGTTTTATCGTGCTGTGACATTTTGGTTTGTTTCTTCCTCCTCTTAGCTGTTTCTCAGTCCGTTCTCAGTTCAGTTACTTGTGAAGGAGGTGATGAATCAAAGAGTGAGGAGAACATGTGAAAATGGAGGAGGGGGGTCAGATGGAAACAGTTTGTGTCAGTGCTCCCCCTGAGAGATGAAAGCAAAAGCTGGCTGTGTCTGAAGCTATTAGGGTAAGGAGTGAGCCTCCTCCTCCTCCTCCTCCTCCTCCTCCTCCTCCTCTTCCTCTTCTCTGTCGGACATGGACTCTCAGAGAACACCTCCTCAGTTCAGAGTAAACTCTGTCAGACTGTAGTGTTAGCTTGTTGTTGTTTGTGTCTCTGTCTATGACGGTGTCTCCTCCTCCGGCTGACTCCTCGTCCTCCTCTCGTCTCCTGCCCCCCCCATCTGAGAAACAAACCCTGGAGTTTGTGGCGGGGCGATGCAGGTCTAGAAGTCCTGGGGCCACTTCCTGTCTGGCTCAGTTTTCCTCCTCGTCACATGTGTGAGGAGGAGGCGGGTTCATGTGGAGGCAGTGATTGCACAATTCTGAATGGGCCGCTAAAATGAAGCGTCTCCGGGGCTCGCTCAAGCCTGTCCAGCCTCATTCCTCCACTGGATCCGACGAGTCCTCGTGGCCCAGCCCTCCTTCTTTCCTCCTCCATCCCTCTGTCCACGGCCCTGCAGGCTCAGGTTTACAGCATGCAATGACCCCCTCCTCCCGTCCATTGTCAGCAGCGCCCCAGGCAGATTTGCTCTTTAAACTAATATAGGCGTTATATGAAACAGACCTGATTACTGCTGACAGAAAATTAAAGGCCGTCAGAGGCAAACAGCGCTCCAGCATCCATGACCTGGCACAACCACTCAGACTGAATTTTATTTATACTGCGTGCAGTAAACATGATCCGTTCAGGGCAGGGAAGATAAACGCTCTCTGTGTGTGTGATCTGACTCTTTTTGGAGTCATTTTCAGATCAACGTGTGAGAGACAGAGGGTGGATCTTCATATAAAACTCCTTTAATATCAGAGGAGGTTCAGTCCAGTTTATCTATAAATACTCAAACTACAGCTCAGGTCTGCTGAAGAACTGGATCTGTTTATATATTATATATATATATATATATATATGTTATATATAAAGACGTCTGAATGACGAGTTTATTCATCACATACTCAGAGAATGGTTCACAAACACATTCAGAAAATAACATTCTGACCTCCAGTTTTATTATGTCAGAAATCATTTGAATATGGCTGTGCTGTTTCCCTCAAACAGAGGCCTGAGCCTGCATTTTATAAGTGATTAATAAGTGATTAATAAGTGATGACCTTTGTTTCACAACAAACTAAAACTGCTTTTACAAAAAACTGAGTCATTTCAGAATTAAATTCTAATTTAAATGAATTATATAATGATTTTCTTCACAGTAATTTTAGAGACAATAATTTTAAATAGTTTTTCATGTTAGATATTCAGACCCGACACAAATGACAAATGATTATAAAGGAAAAAAACTGTAATTTACATTCTGAACATTAATTTAACCACTGTCCTCTGAATGTATCTGAATAGTTTTAATTTAAAAATTTTAAAATTAGTTCTTCATTAAATAGTTTTTATTTTACACAGTAAACTTGACTCAAAACAACTTCCTGTTCCTTTTATTTATTCAGGGAATCTGTTCGGTGGTTTTTTATTGAAAAATAAGAAGATCAAAGAACTTCCAGTAATCTCCAAAGGAAACTCTGTCAGGATGAATAGTTTGTCATCTGAACAGGATGTGAGCCAGACTCAGCGTCGAACTCTGACAATGTGTGAAAAATAAAACCTGTAAAGTTCAGAGGAGGAAGACGCAGCTGTAACACCAGAATACAATGGAGTTACTGAGGAGAGTAACGTGTGAGCTGCTTCACATCTGAACAGCTCAGGTCTGTGTGACTTTCTGTTTAAAACAATCATTTTATTATTACTTTTCTTTTCTCTCGTCTAACGCAGTTAAAATCACTGCTTGAAATCATCAGAACAGTTTTTCTCTAAATATGTTTCTCATTAATGTGTTTATATCTCACAACATGATTTCTGATTTTCTGTCACATAGACGTCACTGTGTTAACGTGTTTTAGATTTAACATTAACATTAACACACAACAATGAACCTGTCCTCATCTACATTACTGTGATAATATAAAACAGGTTATAATGTCAATGATGTTAAAGCAACATTTAATATTAACTATTAAAAAGAAAAAATATATAATAACCTCCTGTTCTCAGATCAGCTTACGGTCACACCGAGGACTTTTTCTTCATGATTAATTCACCTTAATTTTCAAGCTTTATTATTACAGAGAAACAGCGATGTAATTTTATCTGAATCAGTCAGTCAGTCAGAGTCTGATCTGAATCAGATGATCCTGGTAATCGGTCTCTGCCTCCTCAACCAGGACTGAACTGTCACCATCCTGAACCGGAACTGGGCGGGCTAGCTCCTGGATGTTCACGGTGGAATATTTTGCACTTTGGCGTCTTTTATTTGCACAATGCTGTTTGTGGAGTCGACCTCAGTCATGGTGAAAATAGAAATCACTGAGTGGAAAGTGTCAGTTGAAACAAGATAATGGTGCTAGACGTCTCCTCTGTGCACATACTGTTCCTACAACAGCAGCACAAAAGATGCCATATCACGTGTGTGTGTGTGTGTGTGTATGTGGGTTTGTGTCGCTGTAGGGCTGATGGGAAAAGCATTTTCCAATCCCCATGGAGTGAAATAGCTGCACATTAAAGGTTGGTTATGGGTCACATGCTGTCGCTCCTCATCCATCAGCTCACTGAGAGCTGCACAACAACAACTAAGGCAGGTGGAGCAGGAGGTGATCATGTGACCCAGCACCTTCAACTGCTGCCAGCCTCACAGATCTGCAGGTGTTGGAAGTGAAGTGAGGCTCAAACACAGTACGTCCACCTCTGTAGTAGACACATGAGTACAGTAGCTACAGAGACGGAGACGATATTTTATCATCACGATAAAAACTCTCACGTTAAGTTGGACGTTAGCGATAACGTGTGAGTAGCGTTAGCTAATAGCCTAAACAGTAAATAGCTGCTGTGATTTGATGAAAAAAATATTTCCAAGTTAAATTTAATTTAAATAGTCATCTAAATTAATATTTTTCTTCAGGGTTTTAAAAAGGAAGTGTTACAAGCTAAGAATCATTTTAGAAAAAATTGTCTGGGTATTTTTCAAAAGTTTTAAATATTAAATTTTCAGGCTTCATATTTTTAACCCCATCACAAATAGCAGATTAGTAAAGAAAAAAAAAAACACTAAATTTGTCATTTTACGTATGAACTGTTCTCTAATTATATTAAATTAATTAGTTAAAATTATTTTTTTTAAATACAGTTGTTCTTTAATTTGTTCAATGATCTGTTCAGTGGTTTTTATAAAAGATGAATTTCAGATTCAACTTTTTCAAACTTTTACAGATAAATGATTCTTACAGACTGAGGACGGGAAATGTGAACAGACCCATGATGCTGTTTTGATGCCAGTGAATTAAGCTAACATTGGCCAGGTAACATTAGCTCTTAGCTAAACGATAAATAGCTCCTCTGTCTCAGAGCAGAGTGGGCTATGATCTCTGGAGAACAGACTGTAATTTTCCTGATTTTCCTTCAATATTAGCAACATTAATTTGACCACAACCCATAAAAGAACAGTTCAAATCAATTAGAATTTATTTTGTAAGACAAAGTTATAAAGTTATTTATTTTTATTTATTTCCTTTACTTTCATTTATTTGTTTATGATTTATAATTACCTAAAGACTGTTTGATTGGTTTCACTAAAGAAAGATGTCTATCTGTGATGCAGTAAAATTAGTTCTTGCAAAAGTATTTCTGGAGCCATTTTAGAGTTTAAAGCAGATTTTCATGATTATCACAATAGCATCTTTAATCTCAGTTATTTTGACCTGGATAATCATTGGCTGTATTTCATATTGACTCACGTCTGTGTGGACACATTCAGGAACAGTGGGTCATGTGAGATGGTTTGGATGTTGAAGAGGAAGCGGCAGGAGGTCCAGCAGGTTAAAGCTGCTTTTGAATGCTGACTCTTTATGTTGGTGTTTCCAGACCACACTTTAAATATAAACCTGGACTTCTTCCCCTCTTATTTTTCAGCTTCTGTTGGTTGTATCTTGTGGCTGCTGAAAGTCTGGTGACATGAGCTGAAGTCTGCTGAAATATTCAGCTTCACTCTCTTCTCTTATTTGCTTTTACAGACATAATAATTCTGGTTTCACAGCAGGATTTTGTTCTGTCTCTCACAACAGATGTAATAATTACTGGAATAGAATAATTATTATTATTAAGCTCCACCTGTATTTTTCCTGCTTTTTAAATCTGATGTGTTTGTAGAGGAATAAGGAAACATGATGCTAGCATGGCTATCGATAATAGATGATGATAATAGAACAGTTAAAAAGCAGTTTAAAATGAATGAAACTGAACCAAAAGCTCTTTAAATTAATAGCTTTGATTATTTATTGTCATTCTGTCGTTGTCTCTGCCGGTGGGCTCAGAGTTTAGAATAAATGGAGCTGGAGAGTCAATAAATGATGTTTTCTGGTAAGCTCCATATTTGTGGTGGGCTGAAAGTCATCTGATAGGGGTCAGTATGATCCTGCTGAATATTGCGACTATTACTCTGACACACTCAGAGAGAAGACTGAACTTTATTCACAGATAGCGTGAGATTCAATGTTTCCTGCTGCAGCTCTGTCAGATGCCAGCGACCGTTACCTCTCACAGAAATCCACATTGTCATAATAAATCTGATTAATAAAACACGTGGAATAAACAGCCGTAAATGATCCCCCCTCATTAAGCTGTTATATCGATTTTATCAGCCACAGTAATACAATTTACAAGTAATTGTGATAGTAATTGAATATACGCCACGGGAGGGCAAAGCCTCTGTTGATGCAAATTTTTGATTAATGTTCAAACAAGTATGTTAGAATCGACCAAACACTCACCTCAGGTTTTACAGCTTCATCAGTGGACCGTGTTTGTTTAGGTATGAACTTAGTTATTAGGTTTAAAGTGACATGTTTTTAAGAGGACTAATTCATCCATGTTGGTTTATATTCAAGAATCCAGCAGCATTGCTTAGTGTCTGTGTTGTTTGAACAGATCTGAGTCCAGAAACTGTTCAGTGTCATTCTACTGTTCACTGCTTGACGAGAAGAGAAGGAAATGACTGCAGCTGATAAGTTACAGGTTTTAAATGAGTAAAAGGTTTGGCTGGGCTAGCGTTAGCCAGCTAACCTAGCTAGCGTTAGCACCTCTGACTCTCGCTTGGGTTTTACCAGAGGTTCTTGCTATGATCCACGTCTTCCTCTTCTGCGTCACAGTAAGCAGGAGGTTTCTTAGTGTCCTTTAAGTGGACCCAGTGAGTTCAAACTGATGTCGTCTGCAGCTTCATGTGTTGGAGCTGTTTGGTTCCAATCGTCAGATTCGTTGCCAATCTGAATTAATTAGAACAGAGCGGAGGGCTAGGAGTCCTTGTGATCCCAATCAGACACTAATCACTCTCGGTCTCACTGTTGGAGTGATACACCGCAACCTCAGGTTTCCAGCCACAAACATCACAGTTTCCAGGCTCGGCTGGTTGCAGATCAGGAAAATGCCCATATTTCTGTTTATGGTTTATGAACCGTTTAACAGTTCAATACAAATTCCCCCGTTCCTAAACTCTGATATTTCAGGCGCCTCCCAGTGGCGCACTCTGTTGTTCTGCAGACTTTCATTACTTTAAATGTTTCATTTGCTGGTGTTTTCATTCACATTATATCCTTGTAAACTCTAATCGGCCAGACTACTCTGAAATATGTCCTGAGATTAAAAGCGAAACTGTTAGACCTGACCCACCACCTCTTACAGAAGCCCCTGAGGCTCCATCTTTATTAAACCCTGTGTATTAAAATGAAAATCAATGCAGAGTTATTTTAAATTCACTTTGTGTGAGTTACAGACGTTCTCCTCAGTGAGTTTGAAGTTGAACACACACATAGAAATATCTTCCTGTTAAATAACCATCAGATAAAACAACGTGCACAATATGAAATGTTCCAATCTTTTATTACAACTGTTTCTCTGCTTTAAACACAAGCAGTACCATGTTAAACCTCCTTGGGTACACCATGAGACTCACAGTAAGCCTGGTGAATATATTCCTTTGACCTGGAACCATGTGGTTATTAAAGGTTCCATGTTAAAGTGACAGATGTTCTGCGAGGTTGTGAAACTTCGATTTCATAAAAGACTGTAGTTCAACAAAGTGAAACTTTATTAATGTTGAACTTGATGTATATTTTATATTTAGTTATTTAATGGAGATAAGGCAGCTGCCATATAATGATAAGTTGTTGTTGTACTGTATTGAAATGTCCACTGTGGTTTCCTTTTAAAGACAAGCTAAAACAATTACAGACGAAATGAACTCTCTCTGCAGAAACTTTAATCAATACCAAATATTTCTCTCTCTCTCTATCTATTTGGCCTGTTCAATATTTTCATTATTTCAGTCAATAATGAACTGAATACTGTATTATCAGTGGACTAATTAGGTTTACATGGATACTCAACCATCAGTTATTCAATAGTTAAATCCTAATGTATAAACATTTGAAGAATTATATGAAACAGGGTCATTGCATTCTGGTTGTCGTTGCCATGTTGTTCATGCAAAAATGCTGATAAAGAAAAAAACAAAACACAATTGAACCGTGAGAAAATGGCTGAATACGGGAAGAGAAACTAAACTCAATAGTTTGTATAATGTTTATATATATATTATATATGTTATATATATTCTGTGACAGCAACTGTGAAAGTGTCAGTTAGCGATAAAACAATTTAATAAGCGCATGTCAATATAGACTGTGTATAGTACTTGGTTACACTAAATTGTTCTGAAATCTTCCAGGCTAAACTCGCCAGAGGTGAAGTAGCTTTAAGTCAATTTCCTCATTCTGATGTAGGAGCAGCCTTGGCCCGTCTCTGTTCTTCACCTTTTAGCAGTCTGAGCTAACAGTGACTTCTGTGTGCCGGGTGTGAAGACGTTAGTCAGTCAGGATTACACTGTCTCATTTCAGGCTGGTTTTGTCCCAGCTAAAGCAAAACAATTAAATCGGACTCGAGACCTGAGCTCCTCCTCAGTCATCTCCGACCACCTCAGTCACATTGATCCCATGAGCTTGTGGGGCAAGGGCCATGCATTGCTCCTTCAACTAATCATTGGAGAGAGAAAGAGGCATTAGAGTAGACAACAGTGACACAGTGATGTAGTGTTACATTTTCTCTGTATTCCCTAATTCAGAGAGGTGGCCAGACACCCAGACACAGGTTTGTAATAGACTAAGATGCAGGGCTGACTTTATCATATTTT
>BRZM01000727.1:250621-306684 GCA_033238685.1 Lates japonicus | reverse complement strand
ATTTAGACCTGGTTATTCTGATTCTCGTGATCTGTTGGACACAAACAGTTGCAGCCTGTAATCACCTACGACCCTGCCATGCCGCCCCGACGTTAACACCTGTCTTTATTCACAGGTAAAACAGCGCGCCCATCTGCAGTAAGAGATGGAAGGCTGCTCTGTAGAATCCAACAGGCCTGTGACAACAAAACCAGATCCCTGTTCACTGTAGTGATGAACCAGCCTGCAGTTCAGTGAGGCAAGTCTACTGTTCATCTCATCGTTACACCACTCAGGTAAGAAAACCTCATCTCTGCTGGAACTCAAACGCTCCGGCCAGGCTTTACTGAACCCAGACCGCTGCATCCAAATGTTACTGGTGAAGTCTAGTGATTGTGTCGTGTTGGCGTGTGAGGAGGCCAGCTCCACCCACAACAGGTGCCATGTTACACCCAACAGACCTGCCATGCCTGTGTCACACACCTGTACCTGATGAGCTGTGCTAACTGATGGACACATTTTTACAGCAGAAGTTTCTGTCCCTGACAGCTAACACAATGTACTGTAACACAGAAGGGAGGTAGGCAAGAAGGAAGTTAGGTTAAGCTGTTAACAGGGTCTGCTAACAAAAATGGGTTTTCAAACAGAAAGAGGAGGAGCAGACAGCAATTGTCAATCTCCCAGTAACTCTGGGCTGCATGTCACAGGGAGAAAT
Source organism: Lates japonicus (assembly GCA_033238685.1). Taxonomy (NCBI): domain Eukaryota; kingdom Metazoa; phylum Chordata; class Actinopteri; family Centropomidae; genus Lates; species Lates japonicus. The sequence goes on along the minus strand of BRZM01000727.1, from coordinate 305,990 downwards.
CTAAAAAGGACATTTCATTTAATGGTGTGCAGGCCTGAGTGGCGTGGAAGTCAGCACAGATATGATCAATAACAGTGGTGCCATCAGAGTGACCTGCACACCCTCACAGACCACCTAGAAATACATCAGCCTACCCACTAACAACTCCCCAGCTTGTTACCCCTCCCCGGGCCCCGGTGCAGTAAGGAGGGCTAAGGGCAGCTATAGCCTCTACATATTTGTGGTGGAGGTGGAGTTTGAAGGTGAGACAGACAAAGTCTTCAACCTCCAAAGTGGCTCAAGGTTGCTCACCCCAGAGGCTTCTCACCGAGAGGAGGATAAGGACAGAATGACACTTGTGAAAATGAATCGATCCAATACATAGAGGCACCACAAAAAAGAGGCAGAGAGCTGTGGGTCAGTCGTCTCTGTCAACCAAATTATGGGATGGCCACAATCTTCAGACATCCCCTTTATGTTTGATAATATAGATATTAGCTGTTCTAATGTTCGTCCATATCTGTTTATTTGATAAATAATAAGTCTGCTCAGAGTCTCACTGTTGTGTTTCTGTTGTTCAGTAGTTACAACAGTTCTTCCTTCGATTCATTCATTCATCTTCTTAGTTAACTTGGAGGAATGTTTTGCCCCTGGTGACTCAGAATCTCCCAAATGAAGAGTCCAACCAGCCATTAGGCAGGTAGTGAATGATGTCGCGTCATGAGCGCCTGTGCAGTCAGTCGCAGCTGGTAATTGTTGCAGGTACAATACCCATCATGGGTTGGCTGTTAGAGTCCAACGTCAGCAAACCTATGCACAGGGCAACAGAGCAGAGAGAGGAAAGTAGTAAAATCCTGACTTTAAAGAAGACTCGTATCTGTGCTGGTATGAACTGGTGTCATTGGATCCAGCGTTGTGGTTTGTGGTTGTGATGTTCGTCTCATTTCCAAGCAGAACTGCTTTCTGTTCTTACTGACAACCCCGGCCGCTGTAGCATCATGTCAGATCACAAAACTAATGTTGGATGGTTTGAGTAATTTCTTCTACTGTTTGTGTTATTACAGTGATTTTGTTTTGATAAAAAATCGTATGGAATCTGCTCCATTTCAGTTTATATTTCCACTCAGTTTAAACTCTTTTTTCATCTTTTTTCATCTCTGTGATAAAAGACTGTAATGCCCCCCAAGATTATCATTATCCATCTGAAGTCCATGTCTGTCTAAACTGGATGCAGCGTTACGTGTGCTTTTACATCTTTAAATTCGCCTATAACATGTTGTTTTCTTACCTGTCCAAGCAGCAGACAAATATGAAAGACTGAACTGGTCAAGCAGTTTATCAGCTAAACAACCAGATATTTTACTGAGGGAATTGGTGAGACCAAAACAGAGATAAAAGTAGAGTGAAGTGGACAGATCTAGACGCATCAGGTACAGAGCAAGATCTATCATCCAGTGTGAGTATCGTCTTCTTCAGTTTACTCCTGTTCAGTCTGTTTTTTAAAGCAGATTCGACCAGTGAGCAGAAATATACACACCGTTCCACATGCACACACTACTGTAATTATAACTCATTCAGCTCAACAGATCAGATGATAAATGCTCACTGACCACACACTTTTATGAAATTAACGCTGGAATACATTATTTTGATTTAATTATTTCAATGTGCGGGCTTTGTAGCGAGCGTCAGTGCTTTACATCATCAGCAAAGCCAAACAAATAAACTCCCCATAATCATGCCTTCAGGAATACTCAGCCCACTAACGTTTATCTACAACATTTTATATTTTCTATAAATAATCCATGTCCTCCACTGCAGCAAATGTTACATCAACATCTCTGCAATATAAAGAACCATATGAAGTTATAGACGTTACAGCTGACAATGGATGTGTTGAATATTAATCAGCCTGTTGCCGAGTGCGTTTTGTTGTTTCTTTTTCTAATTCGTCCTCAATGATTCAGTGAAGGTATTAAAGGTACAAGGACTGACCTTTACAGATGATGCACCATCCAAGATGCATGTCATAGCCTGTGTTATGGAGAGAGGATGGACAGATGGTAAATCATATTATCCCCAGGTCATAAATGAACTGTGTCTACCAAAGAAGAAGTTCAGTGAAGTACGCAACAGTCAGAGGACCTCAAAGAAAATAGGTTTCGTTCTTTTGGATGTTTAACAACCAGAGGAGGAAGGTTCTTAACAAAATGGACACAAAACAGCAATGAAAATTAAACATCAAAGCCAGTTTAATTCCTTTCTGAAGCCCAGTGAGGCTGCCATCAGTATTTTAAACACAGGACACAAGCTTTCTCTCCTCCTCAATTGACCATCAGAGCTGAGGATGGACTGATATCAGAGGGACAGTCACTGTGACAGATGATTACTGCGCGAAACTGATGGATCTGTGTGTCACTGAGTGTCTGAACCATCTGGAATGACATCAGCATACTTTGAGGTCAGCAGACCTCAGATCAGTGTGGTTAATGTTATAGGTGTGTCCCAGTGTCCAGCTGATTCCAGTTCTGAGCTGTGCAGGACTCTGATCCTGACCCCTGCATGTTACACCTCCACCCACAGTATGTGATTATTGTCTGTTGCACGTGCAGGTGAACTGAACAAAGACACACTCATGATGCATGTTGTCCTGCACAAAAACCGTTTTAGATTTGTAAATTGTATGATGTGGTTCATATTATTTGCTTTTTAGAGCTTACTGCTGAAATTACAGTAAATACTTTCGACCTTAGGGATGCTTTTGTCGAGTATCTTGATTTATTTAGAGAGAAACCTGCAAGGGCCTGTGTGTGGCCGAACACAGAGAACGTCATACCCTCAGCTATGACTTTGCTGCAGTACTCATATATGAGCTGCAGTTAGGGGTGATATATGGCTGTGCTTGTTGTGCTGTTGTATATTCTCAGAGTGCATATGTTTTTATATTTAAAAGTTGTGGCAGCAGGAGATAAACAGATTTATTAAGCTGCAGGATGGTGGAAGGGGTGAATGTGTCGTCCTCTGTCATCACACCAATTGAGGAAGCATTTCAGAGGCAATAGCTAAGACTACAAGTGGCTGATGCAGCTGAGGCCCGTGTGAATGACTCCTGCAGGAGGTGAAGTGGTTCGGTGTCGACAGCAGACAGGCCTGTGTTGTAGCTGTGACTGGGTCCTGCTTGGAGAGGCAGAGGTTGTAGGTCCAACCACAGACAACTGTGAGCTGGTGGATAGAAGAAGGCAAGAGACAACCATCTTTTCCTCGCCAAAATGTTTTTCTTCTTCCTCTTCTTTTACATCATCTATTAACAAGAAACTCTCAGAGCTGAAGGAAAAGACTGAACACAGTTATTACATCTAACCTTCACATTCATCCAAACTCATATCTGGTACTTAAACGAATCTCTGTCTCAGGGAGATAGTAGAGAGCTGTTAGCTGTTTTATCTCAAGAGTGCCTGGCGAGAAAAACCAGTATCAAACCAGGAAATCACATTGATTCTCTTTGGCATATTGACAAGCCGAGTAGATACCGATCACATCGAAGGCACATTACAGCAAAGCGCGCTTCTTCTCCGGGCGCTTAATACACTGTCACACACACTCAAACACTGAGACACAGCTGCATCCTCTGTACAGTCAGAATTCTATTATAAGTCTTAGGTCTGCAGCACACCTGTATATCACTGCAGCAAGGTGAGACAATGAAAACAACCTCTCACGTATTTATCTGAATATTCATTAAATACCGTAATTATTATATTAAACCAGTCATTGTGTTTTCATGAACGTGACTTCAGGAACGACTGGATCGTCTCAAACATTAGAATTTCATAGGGATGAACTGATTAGATTTTTAGGATTATCAAAGGTCAAGGACTGCAAAGGGCAAAACCTATCGTGAAGAATGCAACGAGGATAATATAAAAGTAAAGTGACCCACCATCAGGAGCTTCATACTGTAACCAAACACTACCAAAATACTGAAGCAATTTATTAACTTTACAACAGACAAGACACAATAACCAGCAGTAATTACGACTGTTTCTGTTTCTCTAAACCCTGACAATCATCAGCCCTTACTTATTTCTGACGCCACGTGAATTAAAGAATGAGAAACACTGTCTGTGAATATCCAATATCCGGTCGGCTGCAGACATATTTTTATGTTGGTGGGGGACAGTTTGAGGTCCTGTTGGGATGTTATAAGCAAAAACAGAGGAAATAGAGACCAGGGACCCAGATCCTTTAACCCAGATCAGCTCTCTGACAGTCTATGTGACTGTGATGCCTTCATTCACAGAGAGAGAAAAGTCAGGAAAATCAACCTCCTGTCGAAAAAAAAAAATGACATCACTGTTCCACCACGTAATATTCATGTTACGTGTGAAAGTTTGAACAACAAATGGACGTGAAACTTTCAATCACGTGAAGAAGAAGAAACACTGTCAGTGTGAAAGACCCCTGTACTAGAGCAACGTCCATAATGACCAACCTGAAGCTTTTGTGGGTTTGTGTTTAATCAATGTTTCAATGTGTCTCACATCTTTGACTTAAAGATGAAGAGCTGTGCTACTGAATCAGTCTTTAATAATGCTGAGTTGCGACAGAGGTCAACCACTTCAAAGACGCAAAGATGTGGAGAACAGAGATGTTGAAATATGTGATGCAGAGTTTATGATGCTCACACTTACGCAGCACGTCGTCATCTCCTCTGACAGCAGTGGCCCATAAATGCTTGATGTTAGGTGCAAGTGAGAACATGAGGATTAGCTTTTACCAGAGGTGCAACTGACAACTCTGACAAGACAGGAGGAGTCAGAGTGAAGGTAACAACAGCACTACAGGCTGTAAGTGGAGCGGTCAGTCTGATGGAAACAAACACGTGGACGAACACATGCAAGAGGGCTTTATGTTCATAGACTGAACCCTGCTCTATAGAATAAAATGATAAAAATCTGAGGTGAGATCTTAAAGTCAGTCGTTCAGTCAGGAGGAACATACCAGCTCCTGGGTTAGGGTTAGCTGCTAGCTACCCATTAGCCAAAGGTCGCTGCTTTATATGATGGGTGGGGTTAGCTTATCTTACATTTCGAACTCTGGGACTGTAGATGATTGGATCTTCAGTCGGTGCAGTGTTCAGGGTCTGTCCTTCCTGCTGTTAGCAGCTGTCAACATGCTACCTCGCCAGATCAGACTGTGACTTGATAACTGGGACCCAGACTCCATTGTTAATGGAGAAATGTCAGACCTGAACCTGGCCTCAAGACCCTGATGTATATAATCCAGTCGGTAAAACACGTCCAGGTTTCCTGTTAGTCCTGTTAGTTCTGTCATATTAAGATAACTTTGATGTCTGAACCATAACAACGATTGTTCATTCGTTGTCGCAGCTGCTAACGTTAGCATTGCTAATTAGCTATCATCCTGTGACCTGTGCTCTCTGATCTTTCACCTCCTGAGCAGCGTCTCTCAGCTCCATCATAATCAGTGTGATCATGGTCCGGTGTTCTCAGATCCTCTTGGGTATTACTCATAATGTTGAACAAACCCAGGACCTGACCTGGACCTGGACATAGATGTGAACCTGGACAGGGTCTGGGACAGGGTCCTGGGTCTGGTCTCAGGTCCTAGGCTTGGGTTGGACCTATGAAGACCTGTACCAGGAGGTAATAATGTACAGTAATGATGAAGGAAACTGACTAACAGTAGCTAGCGTTTGTTTGTATCTTGATAAGTTGAGTCTGGTTCGGTCTCAGCTTTCTGAAGACTCCAACGCCTCGTCTGATCCAGTTTCCCTCAGCTCCTCGTTCCTCTGTGCAGCCAACACACCTTTATATTTGGTTGTGATGGAGGAAAAAACAGCACATCAGTCTTTGTGAAATGAAAATGACAGTGATGTGCAGGTTCGCAGCTCCGTGGATGTCAAGCAGGTTCTGTGAACCTCTGGCATTTATCGACTAATTGTTTCAGCAGTACAATCATGTGTCTACACATTCAGGGCTGCATTGCTGAACTTGTCAAACACATTTAAATCTCCCCTCTTTTGTGATAAGCCTTCAATTTGAAAGCCCATCTGGCTCTCTGACAACACAGCTCCATATTAAAAGCAGACCTGACATCTTAATGTGCCAGCATCTCAATTCAAACTTTCCCCTGACGTGTAATGCTGAGCTGAGCCTCACACCTGGGCCACATGTCAGGTGTCTGCATGTCAGTCACCTGAGACAGGTGCTCATACACTCCTGCTTAGCCAGCAATACCTCAAAAACAAATCTACACATTCACAAACTGAACAGGAGCCAGACTGTCTGGTGATTTGTGGAGACGAGTGAGTGGAGGCGAACGTCCAGAGGTGTGGAGACGAAAACAGATGTGACTCTGCTGTTTGTTCCTGTTTGTATCATCAGAGCTGATGTGTAAATAGGGATAAATTCAGTGTGTAGGTCACTGTATTAATGTGTATGTGTTAATGTGAGAGGGACGGTGTCCTCTGTTTCCAGGTCACAGTCGTCGTCGTGTGTCCATGTGCTCTTTAATAGCTTTTCCAGGCAGAGCAGCCGTGTAGCTGGAGGGCAGCGGCCATATCCTGCAGAGATTAGACAAATTAAAGCAGCACTTAAAGTATATGGACCTGATTAGCCCCGGTAATGAAATCAAGCCTGACACCACGGTCCCCCTTTCTCACACAGACACACACACACACACACACACTGGTGTGCACACTGAGCCTCTGATCTCTCGTCCCTCAGCTCTCCATCCAGTCTACAAAGCACGATACACACAGCTCCTCTCTCTCTCCTTTCATTCTCTCACCCTGCAGTCCATAAGCTACACTCCCCCCTCCTCCTTCCTTCTTTTCTCTCCATCTTTCTCTCTCCGTCTTCCTCTCATTTCTGGAGTAAGTGTGCTCCCTAGTGTTGTTTGCATCAGTGAGAGACAGAGAGCAGAGCAGAGGCTGCTGCTTCATGTAGAAACACTCGCAACATAAAGGTTTGGACCTGTTAGATACTCTGACTTATAAGAGTCACTGTGATGGTTCCCTCTGTACTGACTGAGGAGGAACAGTCAGGGTCATAATCCTCAGAGTTACTGAGCAGACTGCACATGAATCCAGTTTGAGTTTTTGATGAGTAAAGTGACAGGAGCCATAAACTACACCTTTTTCTTTTTGCTTCACAGCAACTGTGTACAGTTGTAGTTACAGTTGTAGTTACAGTTGTTGTTACAGTTGTTGTTACAGTTGTGTAGATGGTTCATTTAAGTGATTTACAACACGTGTGTGTGTGTGTGTGTGTGTGTGTGTGTGAGACCATCATTCACCACTTGGGATGGACAAGGAGTCTCTCTCCTAAATGATGATTAAAAAACTGAGCTACTTTGATGATGACTGCTTGGTATCAGCTAAATTATTTTTAACCTTCAAGGTTCATGTTCACTACATGTTTCCACATGAATGTAGTTTGTACTCAGCACCAGCAGCGTACAGTACGCCATGATTTTAGGTGTAAATGATTGATAGAGATAAAAATCTTTGCAGCTGGTACTTTTACTAATGTAAACTGTCTGAGTTCTTCTAACTAACAGATGGAGGCAGTGGTATTCAACCAGCTCCAGGTAAAATCCCTGTTTTTGACAATGGAGTCTGGTAGTGATATATAGAGATGTTTCTGGTTAAACTAAAATGATCTTCCTCTCTAATAAAAAGCTCTGTCTCTGTAGGAATCCTATCATAATGTTGTCAGACACTGAGAAGAACAATCTGAGTCTGTCAGAGACAAAAACAAGAACTTTAGTGGACGGACTTTGACGTGGACGATCGTCCATTGGATTACATTACAGCAGCTGTTTACTGGTTCCAGGTAAACTGTTCTCTCTACTGCACTGGGCAAACAAATGTTGTATTAGGACCAACTGTAATGTTTACACAGAAATATGAGTAGACATCAGATAATAGATGAATGTCGACACTGATTAATGCGTTTGAATGCAGATATGTTTGGTAATTATCTCCGTGCAGCAGTGGAAGGCACACACTGTAACAGCCATCAACCACAATACTGTAGATACATTAAACCACACTCTTACACACACACACACACAGGATCAGCTGTGTTAAATGACGTGCTGCACTCAAACACCATTGAGATTCACAGCTGCACTCGTGCTGAAAAGCAATCTGTCGTCAAGCCTTTTTATTTGACAGCTGTTCCTAAAAGACTGCAGTCCTATCTATTGCTTTTTTATTATCAACATGCATTTTTTTCAACAGGCTTTAACACTTGGAGGACTTAGGGGATAAGGGAAATAGCGTATCAGTTACTCATGCCCTCTGAAAATGCATGTAATGCCGTCCCTAACACCATTGTTAATGGAAACTGATAGGCCAAATCCAAGAGCCACCTCAGTGTACGCCACATATCTCTATAACTTTTATGAAGTGACGGTCATTTGGATTCCAGCTCTCTGCAGGTCCCATCCTTTCTAATTTAATTTTGACCTTTCCATAAATTCATGCCCATTTCCCAGCCAGCGATATGGAGGAGAATGATTTTTAGTATTTTAAATTGAAAGGTTGTAATTGAAAAAGCGCCCGGAGCGAAGAGGAGAAATTATAGGATGTTCATTTTTTACACTGATACCCCTGAGAAACACAGTGATGGAAGCATGTAAGGACAGAGCAGCTCCATCAGTGCTCCCCTGACATGTAGGACATTATGTACACAGCACAGGCTAATGCTCCTTTGTATTCCTCATCCATGAAATTGTGCCCAATAAGTGCTGAGATTTAGGTGGGACCGTTCCGTCGTCGCCTTTTGCAATTAAGTAAAGCCACACAGGAGAGCGGCCGGCTCTGCTTTCCCCTGCCACACAGGAGTAATTTGAGAAAGCCAGCCTTGAGGCTGTCCTTTAACAAGCTCACCCAGATCGCCATATAGTACACCACTCTGGAGGCAGCTGGCTTTAAGTGGCTGCATGTCATTCTGAAGACCAACTGACAAACACACAAGGCCCCACTTAAAGTGTGAAACTCTGAAACTATATGCATCAAGATTCCTGTTGTAACGCAGCCCTGTCCATGTGCTGCAGGAACGATCTGGAAAATGCTGTTGCAGGATGAATGTGGTGGACACAGACTGTACTCTGTACTCCAGCTGGCACTCAAACCAACCATATGTACACAGACACACACATATGATGAATGTGTATATCATGTTGTCCTGCACTGCTGCATCTTGGTTTCTCCACCCGAGAGGGGAAATATCCACAATTACAGGGTAAATGCAGGGGAAAAGAGAGACGGTGGAGGACGGGGGCAGAAAGGGAACTGGGCTCTTGTTTAGCGTGAAAAGAAAAGAGGGCGCACTCCAATGAGAACGAGGGGTCGATTTGATCTGCAATTACCCCACAGATGATCAGCCGGTGTTTTAAGTTGATTGGCTTCCTGGAGTCTGCAGGGAGAGAAAGTTATAGAGGGGCTCTGACCCCTGCCGACCCGAGGCAAACGTCTCCTGACCTGGAAACCCCAGGATGCTCCCCACGTGCATCAGTCATGCAATTCATCCCCGTCAGACGTCAGACAACAACAGATGCTGCTTCCTGTTGGTTCCATTTATCTGGAAACCTCTGACCCTCCCACCAGAGGCTCGTACTGTCAGAGATGCATCAGCATATGCAGACATACATGTACAAAAACCCTTTAAAACCCATTCATCGAGCAGCTGCGCTAAAGACTAATCTAATTGAGCTGCTCCAGTCCAGCCCTGTAATGTAATAGAAGCTGAAGCCCGCTGGTCACCACTGATGGACGACTGATGCGACCCTCCGAACTCAGCAGATGACCAGGGTGTGGGTTTAAAGGGCAGATTTGATTACCTCATGTTAGTAATTGGCTAATGTGTGAAATGGGAAAGTATGTGTGAGAGACAGAGCAGATGTGAGGATAAGATACAGGAAGGAAAGCAGGAGGAGTAAACGTATAGTAAACCTTGGGATAATCCAGATTTGATTCACCATAAATGTGTGAAAATGAGTTTACTGTTGTGTTAGTTTTCACGAGCTAATGACAATCTGGAGTAAATGTTTTTGCCACCTTTTGTTTTGGCTTCATCTTCCAGCGTCACACCAATAAAATCCCCTTTACAACCCAAACTGAACTGTATCGAATTGAGAAACTTGGAGAGGCAGATGGGAAATTGAATGCCTTTTCAATCTCAACTGTCTAACACATGCAGCAGTTTCCCTCCTCCAAGAGCCTTAATTTCCCTCAGTCAATATTAATCTGGTGACATTTACAACATCGTATTTAGATTAGACTTTCACAGCTGTAACTCTGCAGTCTATTTTTACATTGTTTTCTACTGATTCTGCTGCTGAAGTCGCCACAGTCACAGGGTTTATTCAGAAATGATGATGAAAAGAAACGTTCACCAAATAACAAGGAAAAGAAAACGGTGTGCAGAGTCAACAAAATCACAGCTGATTTACCTTGAAAAGAACTTATACTGGTGTCAAGTCAAGTCAAGTCAAATTTTATTTATATAGCGCCAATTCACAACAGAAGTTATCTCGAGGCACTGTACATATAGAGCAGGTCTAGACCATACTCTTTATCTTATAAAATTTACAGAGAGAAACCCAACAGATCCCACCATGAGCAGCACTAGGCGACTGTGGCAAGGAAAAACTTCCTTTTAAGAGGCAGAAACCTCGAGCAGAACCAGACTCAAGGTGGGCGGCCATCTGCCTCGACCGGTTGGGTTTAGACAGAGAGAGAGGGGGGTGGGGGGATGGGGTAAGAGTCTCCAGCTGTTTACTGTTACACATTAAAAAGATAATGGTCCAAATTAAATGAGCAGAGGTGAATTAGCTAGCTGCTGCTAGTCCACACATGGTTGTAGTAACTGAGACACCAGGGTAAATAGTTAAACAGACGCAAAGATAAAACACCATGACCCTGAAACTGAAGCAACTAAATGGAACTGACCCATCAGTCATTTTAGTTTTTACACATTTTCCCAAAGTTTAAGTTACAGATGTCACCAGCTAACAGTGTCTCTAACCTTAAAGAATAACAGGATGTTTGAACCTGGGCCTCATTTTCCATGTTTTTGGGTGTAAATGATCGATGGGGACAAAAGCCTTTGGAATCGGTGCAGTATTGATCCATTTACAGCTGCTGTAATGTAATTCAACTGGGCGACTGTCAGCGTCAAAGTACAGTGAGTGTCTGACAACACTGTGGATAGTCGACATCAGCCTGAATCCAGAGAGTATCCTCCAAAGTTACACTGCAGATTCTCTCTTTATGTTGAGCTGATGAGTGTTGACTTACTGAGAGGACATTTGTCCTGGGACTGTCAGGACAACAAAGGTACACCACTTGGTTGAACGTACTTAAAGGATAACTCCAGGACGTTTGAACCTAGGCCTTGTTTTCACATCACTTAAGGTGTGAATGTTTGATAGAGACAAAAATCTTTGGAACTTTTTCAGTACTGATCAAGAACAGTGAACCTGAGCTTCAGTGTGTTTTCACTTTTGTCCAGGTACAGGTTCAGAAATATCAGTTATCCCTTAACATCAGTTGTTCCCATCCAAAAACCAAAGAAAGAAAGAAAACAACTACTTTTCACACGACAGTGATCATTTGAAATGGTCCTTTGTCCTTTACAACCTCAGGTCATTAAGACTGTCAGACGTTCAGTAACATCATAGATCAGATCATTTTCACTTTCATCCTCTGAAACTATTAAGCCACACAATATACTGGGACAGTAAGTGAGGATTTACACAGAAATAATGGAGAAAATGCATGAATCAGCCTTGATCCACTTGAGGAAAATAACTAATACGGCAGAACATAATGATGACGAGAATCTGCCCATTCATCAAAATGACGAACAGTGTAATTTCTCCGCTCATCAAGCACCAGTGACCCTCTGGATGGAGGATCTTTATTACAGCTGGAGCTTTAGTGAACATTGCAGAATTATGTGCATTGAATTTTCCTGTATAAAGATAATTTACAATGTCTGCTCACCACACAGACAAAAAAAAAAGACACTGAGACAGAATCCAATCAGACTGCTGAAGATGTGTTTAATGATATTTTAAAATGTTAAATGTGGAGGTCAGCAGGGTTAAAACTCTAACAACCCAGTTACAACTGGAGATTTTCTATGGTGAACAAAGTCATATAATAAATAATATAAAAAATAAAACTGTCTCTGTAGGAATCCTATCATAATGTTGTCAGACACTTAGAGTAACAATTTAAGTCTGTGACAAAAACAAGAACTAAAGTGGACGATCGTCCGTTGGATTACATTACAGCAGCTGTCCTTAGTGGTCGGGTATAAGCCTCCAACCATTTCATTTAGCTCTGAGTTCTTCTACAAAAGCCTTTCTTCTTAGAAAGTTAGTGACAGTTTGAAAGCGTGAGTAGAAACACAACGAGGCTGTAAAGGTGGACTGGTGAGTAGACAACCTCTGTAGTCTCATTTAGACACTCGTTAGCAACCGCCTTTTTTAAGACACGTAAAAGCTTCAAACATCAGGAGTGGGGGATTTACTGACCCATTTTATGTCGGAGAATAAAACCTGAAGATGTTTCAGACCTTATTTCAGACATTTAACCAAAAACACATTGACTTTGGGACGAGGGAACAGGAAGTGCTAACATGCTAACTTACTTCCTGGTTGTAGGATCAGTCCTGCAGGACTCTGTTTCCAACATAAGGAAGTTGCTGTTTTAGCAAAAATAATAAATGAAATTAAAGAGGTGACCAAACCAGAACAAAAGAATAAAGCTGGTTGTTTTAATGGACAAGAGCTCGCTAACATAATGTTAATAAAGGTGATAACATTTCAGATATATCAGAGTATTATGGACTTGTTCTACCTCTAGTAGAAAAAAATAGATTGATGCAGCTTTAATTAGTTTTTCCTCTCTGTTGTAATTCATCATGTCTGAACTGAATGGATTTTTTTTTTCTTTTATTTCTCATCTAAAACCTGAAAACTCAAACCTGTTCACATGTATGACCAGCAGCTTCACCTGTCTTCACTCTTTACTTGATGGAGAGAAGTAACATCTGCCTAATGTAAGTTTTATTACAGTGTATTTATTTTTTTGACTAATTCATATAGATAAGGTCAGAGTTTGCAAAGTGTTTGAAGTAAATCACAGCAGACTTTTCCTTTTGTAGTGTCAGTGGCTGTTAAATTTAGTTTAAGCTGAATATTTTAAATGTGTTGAGTGACGGAGAAAAGTGGAGCAGCCCGAGTGTGAACTCGTGTTTCCTCCTCTTGTTTTCAGAGGTAATACATAGGTGAATAAAGTTCAATGAAGATCTCAAACTTCAAGTGAGCGCTAAATAAATAGAATATTTTCTGAGGAAAATATCGTAGATGCTAAAGAGGAAAATATTCAAGTGAACCGAATCAAAGCACAAAGCAAACACAGAACAAGAGAGAGTTTATAACCAAGAAAAACAGAGAGAAACCAAACTGAAATTTATTCTTTTTTCTCCAGTTCACAGGAAGAATCACAACAGGCTTTTGATCAGGTGATTCATTTACCTCCTCCGTATCTGTGATGACAGAGAATAAAATACTCTGATGTTGAGACCAACACATTGTTTGGTTTATGTTAGAAGGTTGCGAATCACATGTTCAGTGTAATGTCGTCATGAAGCTGTCAGTCTTTGTGTTACTACAGAGTTTAGTCATTTTACATGTTCACACACAGCTCCTCCAGGTTTAAAATAAATGTTGAGTCAAATGTGCAGAGATGACGTTTGTAAATCTCTGTCTGTGAAAAGTCTTTAAAGTGAAGGTGAACAGTCTGGAAATGTGACTTTTATTCTTTGTACCTTCTTAGTTTCATTTTTATCAACATGAATAAAGTCCAACACCTTCTCCTTCACGTTAACATGAACTCAGGCTGAATGTGAGACGTCACATTTACCAACAGATTTTTCTGCTTCAAGTTAACATGTTCAAATCTGTAAACACCTCTAATGAACAAATAAAAAGAGAAAGGCAGCGTTTTGAAAACGCTCTGGACAGCAGGGAGACGACACACTGCTGAGCTGATGATGACTGAAACCCAGAGGCAGGTGAGGAGACTGTTCACTCTGCAGCTGCTGCTTCTACATGAAAGCAGGAAAACATACACACGAAGTCACGTCATAGTTTTACAGTATCTGCCCATATCAACACACAGTCAACCCCTCCTTCAATCTGCCGTCCATTCAGAGCAGAGTGCTGTGCCAGTGTGAGGGCTCTGTAATAATGGGTTGGTTGCCTGGTGGCAGAGGGGGGTCGACACAGCGTCTCACATGTATTAGTGTGGTACAAGCTCGCTGATGAGGCCCGCTGAGAGACCAGCTCACGGCCTCGTCTCGCGCTCTGTCAAATGAGACTTGATGAGAAGATGTGATTCACGGTTCCCGTCGGTTTCTCCAGAGCTGAATCCTCCATTTCCCTCCTTTGTCAGTCGAAGCTGGTGCTGCTGCTGGTGGAGGGACCGGAGGCTCTGGTTTCTAAACTGCACCAGATGGCAACAGGTTTTCATTTTTCTTTTTTACTTTGGAGATGTTTGAAATGTTCCTGTAACAGACGCAGCTGCAGCGTTAGCCGACTGACTGATAGATAAACTCTACCTGTAGCTGCTCTCCAGCTTACCTGTGAGTGTTTATCACACACAGTGAGTCACACTCGAGCTGCCGTACGCCGCGTCATCGTCATTACAACCTCCCAACTGAAGACGAAGTCAAAGGGTCAAATGTTTCCTCGCTTCCTTCCAGCAAGCGTCAGGTCAAAGGTCAGAGCTCTGAACTTTACTGACAGCTCATTCAGAAAGTCAGAGTGTGTGTGTGTGATTTATTAGTCCTGCACACACATCTGTTCTGCTCTCAGGTCATTCATTACATATTAATGAGTGGTTGATAACAGTCACAGGACAACACTCAAACAGTGAAACAGTGAGATCAGGTTCAGGGCTGAGGCCTGTTGATCACTCTGGAGCCTCCTGTGGGGTTTATACTGTAATGTCTAAGTCATAAACACAGAGAAATGCATTAGTCCACACTCTGCTAATGACTGAAGAAACCTTCGCTCGTGGTCGTACAGCGAACTGGCTGTACAGTCGTTTCAGTCAGCTGGGAGTTTGTTCTAAATGGACTGTCAACATATATGTGGTCATTACAGCAGGGTCACAGTGTGGCTCCAGACTGAAACTACAGAAACATGAACACAACTGGTTAATAACAAAGACCAGAGCTGTGTGAGGAAACCAGCTGTTAACCAGCAGAGTGATTAATACAGAGAGGCTGAGAACACTTTTATCCTTAAATTATTATTTTATTAGTGTTTAAGTCACATGAACTCAGCTGTGTTTGACTTAAAGGTCGTTGTCAGTTTGTGTTGTTGGTCTGAGTGTAGGAGACTGAAGACTCGTCTTCAGTGTGAAACTGTTCAGGTGTATTTGTCAGGTTGCTGCTGAGTTTAATTACTTTGAGTTAATGATGATATTGTCAGGTTATAAATTCAGTGCTGTCATCGTAACGCTGCTGTAACCGACCGTGATAACAAAACATCACATTCTATATGCTCTAATAAATAATGAATAGTCTCCCTCAAGAGGAAGCTCTCTGTTCTCATGGTGTCTCTGAGGTTTCTCATTTAAAGTCACATGTAGAGTCGAACTTCCTCTTCATACATACTCCAGAGTATTATCAGTTGAGGCAGGAATTCATTGAATAGATGTCACAATAACATTTATGTGGAAAATACAGCTGCAGCTAAACAAACTTTAGTCAGGTATAAAGTTCTTTTACTTTCTGTGACTGGTGCCTGCAGGTGAAGATCATTCACTGCTTATTAAAGTGGTAAACTCAGTCTGCTGCAGCTGTTTCCTGTTCTAGTCTCTTTAGTTTCCTCCTCTGGTCAGTTTTTAAAACATGTCCTCTCCTGAACGACCAGCGAAGAAGCTGCAGTGTTTTGTTTGTCTGAGACATGAATGAACAGTTTGATTGACTCCATCCTTACCTTCAGTAAGTCAGTGTAGAGGGATCCTCCAGTTACCTGCTGACACAGACATAATTTAACATTAAACACACATTGGTCAAACATTTCAGGTCCAGTAAAAAGCAGAAAGAGTTTCTCATTCAGCTTCAGGCTGTCCTGTTCTTCAAAGGAACCTGACTGAATCTGAACTGGGTGAATTTGTCGGCCGTGCGCTCTGTGGATGAGCAGCTCTGTAGAAACCCTCCAGAGGATGGAGATGATGAATAATTGTCCTGTTTTCACCGCCTCTCATCTGCTCTCACATTGTCCGAAGCGTGGGACGGTGGCGAAGGTGAGATGGCGCCGGGGGGCGTTCAGGAATCACAGCTCGGATGTTTTTTGGGACAGGGTCATTTAAAGTCCACGGCACATTTCCCCTGGAAAAGGTCAGGGGGTTAAGTTTTATTGGAGCTGTGATGGGATTGTTTGGGGACTAATCTGTCAGCCTGTGAATGGAAACGCCACCGAAACGTCCTGTTCCAACAGTCGTCAGCTAATGGGTTAATGAGGCTGTGTTTCATGCTCGGGTACGATTGAGTCCTGGAGAACACAGAGATGACAGTCCTGACCTCACTTCATGAGGAGGGAGGTGTAAACCTCAGCTGGCACGATGTCGACCCGCTGAACAGACGTGACGTGACATAAAGTTCGCCGAGAGGGAACGAGGCAGCGAGCGCTGCCAAAAATCGGTCATCGGGAGGTTTGTGGGTCAATCTCAACTTAGTACAGTCAGATTTAGCTCAACATATTCAGTCAACAACAATTATAATAATAATATTATTAATCGTCTGGACGTGGTTTTATGGTATTTTTCTGCCATCTGTATTCATTCACATGTACATGAAAATCATCATCCAGTATTAATATTGTGCTTCATGAAGGGTTCATGCAGAGTTCACTTTAAAGTGCACAATGAGATTATGAGAGGAGAAAAAACCTGCACATATTCAGTGTGTTTGACAGGGTTGACTGGACGACTCTGCCTCCAGTAAATCCTGAGTCCTCTCTCGCTCCAATTACAAACGTTACAGAGGCGATCTGATCTCCACGTTGACTTTGTTTCTGACTCGCTCATATTCTCGTCTGAACTGGAGACGAATGATCACAGTAGTTTACCTTCACTGGATTTATGTCTGAATATTGTTTTTATTTATTGTTTTTTACACTTTTCCCCTCCCGTCCTTCTCACCACTTTTCTGCACAGTGTCCATGATATTTAATAGTGAGTGAGAGTGAATCACATGTGACACTGGATCCATGTATAAACCCTCTGCACCTCAGGGTGCCAATCCTCAGCTCACCTCTCCTCTAACTTCAGGATTTAGCTCCGGCTGCTGCTCACCGCCGGCAGCACTTCACTGAGCCCTTCTTCTTCCTCACACTGTTCCACTTGAAAACTATAGGAGGCCGAGACGTCTTACATGTTCCAGTGGCTTTGACAAAATGGTGAAAAATTTATGTCAGAGGGGGAAACGTCTTAAGTGTGGCTGTGTGAGCGCCGGGCCGAGCTCGTCACACGGCACCGTCCACCGGTACGACACAAACAGACAGGCAGGACGACTGCTGAGTGCTCAGCATTCATTATTCAGTGTAGAGGAGGAAACTTAGTCAAGAATCAATCTGCTGTAAACGCTCAGGTTGTATATTTTCTCTTTTGAGCTGAATGCTAACTGTGCATGTGGATGGTAGAAATGTAACATGCAGTGGTAGACTGCAGCAAGGCCTCCTCTGCTCAACTACACACTGAATTATGGTTTTATTTCCATTAATACCATATTTCTTAAACTGTTCCCAACAGTCTGTTCTCCTCATCTCATAGCTTTCCTCTTGGTTGTGCTGCTTCTAATACAGTCTAATCAGATTTGGAGTTGGTTAGACCAGGGGTCATCTATCAGGTCTATGATAATGTCAGAGACCTAGCAAACATAGCGTTGTTTTAGGAAAGTCATTTATTCAGGCTCCATGACCTGTGTGTTCTGTTCTATAGCTGTGGCTTCATGATGACGGTGTTCATTCAGGTAGGAATCAGGTGTGAAATGCTCGGCCCACCACTGGTAAAATGAAATAATCAGCACAGGTGAGATGGTGGTGATGTGACTTTGTCTCTTTGTGTGAAATAAATCCAGTGTCCACAGATGAATCTCAGGTTTATCTCTCACATGATGAAGAGGTCATGAGATGAGATGGATACGATCAGCCTCGTGTTTGAAGCTCAGAGACACATTCAGAGCACAGACCTCCTCCTCCACAGCCACCATCCATCAGGTCAGGTTCAGCTCTCTGAATACATTTCTCTCTCATAATTTATCTGGATTCTTTTTCTTTTCTTTTCTTTTCTTTTTTTTGAAGCTCTCTGACTTCACATGCACGCCGTCAAGCTCATCCCTCCTCCCACTAATCCCTCCATTTTAATGCTTGTCCACATTGGGCTTGGCCACATTAAACCGATGATTAATGATGTATTGATTGGACTGTTTTCTGCCGCCGAGCCAAGGTGCTGAGTTGACAACACATTTGCTTATCTGAGCCACCCAGCTTGCCAGAGGAGAATGTTTCCTGCAGGGCAATAAAAGCCCCGTACATACTGCAGGAGCTGAGACACATTTGTACACTTTTGTTTTCCAGCTGAGCGTTCACACAGACAACATGTTAGAAAAAAGAAAAGAAAATGATAGAAAAATTACAAATTGTCACAGTGATGGATGTTTCTCTGTCAACTGGAAATCATCCTTTTGTCTAACTGCTTTTCAAAAACACAAATATTATGGAAAATATGGAAGCCTAAAGGCCTATATTAAATAAATATATTTTAATTACTGTTAAAGGATTTGTAGAGATAAACAGAGAAAATACATCAGTGAACTGATGCATGACAGATATGAGAAGTAAAAGGCAGAATTATTTAAAAATAACACGAGTGACACTTTTAAAACACGTCTTTTACATAATCTGAATTTCTTGTCATTTATTATCTGACATTTACACTGATGCCAGTTTATCTGCAGTGACTGATGTTGGCTGATATCATTTTATCAGTAATATGTGATTGAAAATAACTGTCAGTAAAACAGACATTATGGAATAAAAAAGTGAAATTATTTTATTTAATTTGCATTTTTAACATCTATTCCAGCATATCAGATTTTATAGTGTGTGTAATATGTTTGTGCTCCATCATATTTAAAGTTTTCGAGTATTTCAGTTGACGTTATTTATGCTGAGGAGATTTTTTAGCTGCTTCTCTTCTCTCCTCTCGTGGCCTTTGGCATTTTGAAGAGCACATTTTAAGCAGGACAGAGTAAATTACCTGTATGGAGATGACATTTCCATCTAATGTTCACTTTGAGCTCAAATCGGTATCTCCCCCTCCAAACTGAACGAGGTGATGTTCTCTTTCTATTATCCCTCCCGCCCTCACTCTCCCACCTCGTATTTGTCTGACTCACACTTTCTCTTTCGTGACCCACATGTGCATCTGTTCCCTCCTCCTCCTATCTCTCCCCATCTCGCTCTCCTTCACCTCCTCACCCTCACCTCTTGCTGAACACCTCACATCCTTGTGTCTCTTCACCTGCAATCCGCTTTTCCTTATCTCCGATTTCCTCTCTGATTGGCAGATAAGTGTCATTTTTGAGAGCCTCCACAAGTCGCTGCCTTCTCATTTCCTGGCTGAAATGGCTTTTCTGCTTATTTGCACTGTCAGTGATCATATAGAACTGTCCCTGCATACAGCACTGATTCCTATCTCCTCCACACATACAGTAAGAGGAGGAGCAGAGGCCTCCAGCTCACCTTTTAGGATGCTGTTTCCATGTACTCTGTCCTCCTCAGACATGGTTTTGGTTTTGGTTTGAAAAGGTTATTCTGACATGTTAGAGTCACCCTGCATGGTTCCTGTGTAGTCATACAGATGTGTACAGATGTCTGATATCTCACCTGTTCAGCTGTAATGATGTTACCTGTTAATGTCTTTATTCTGTTATCAATCATTTACACCCAAAAACATGAAAAAAAAAAAGGTCCAGGTTTAAAAACACCTGAATTATCCTTGATTTATTCGTCCTCCTCCCTCAGTCTGATTTCCATCTTTATATCTTATATTATATATATATATATATAATATTAGCTGGAGCTTCATGTTGAACACCGGTTTTTAGCCTGTTTCTTTACATTTATAGATTTAGAAACCCTGATGATTCTCAGGTGTTACAGTTAGTGTCTTTCTTCTGTGATTTATGGATGTTTATTGGAGCTTGGCATCAGAGGTAATGGTTTCCTCAGAAACAGCACGTCGCAGTGAATCTAAAACTCTGTGTATTATTTCTGTGTTCAGATTTTACAGAGTATTGCAGCATTCTGTGCTGAGGGTTTTAACTGCAGGAGCTGTGCATCAGTGACACAGCTGCTCAATAAGCACAGGCTAAACTACAATAACTAACTTCCCATTATTTTCAGAACACCAGCACACACCTCACACCGCCTCTCAGCTCTCCCTTCATGTTCCTCCTGCAGGTCTCTCTGGATTATACTCAAAATGTTTGTTAATGGAAACTGCTGCAGACCAGTTTTAACTGGCCTGAGAAAGGAGAAGTGAACATGCACAGCGCTCATTCAAAGACATCAACTGTTTCTGTACTCACTGTCTCTACAGGAGTTTGATCAACCAGCCAGTTTTAAACTCATGTTGAGATTTAGAACGTGTACATTACAGACGTATGATTCCAGCTTCACTCACTGCTGCTGAACATTTACACCTGAACAGGTAAACGTTACAGTAAGAAGTGTTTGTTTGGAAACTGGCAGCCATTTCAAAGTTCTGTGAGTGTTCAGATACTGACGGCTGGTTATGTTGTTCTCTGTTCATGACTGACTGGTTATAAACTCGTCTGAACTGAGAGGAAACTGTTGCTGTACTTGTTACTGAGAACATTAAGGTGGAATCTTTGGCTTTTTCCAACTTTTGTATTCTCACACAAACATGTGACATGTGACATGCAGGGTAATGACTGGAAGATATGAATCTAATCCAGAGGCAGTTACAATCAAACATTTTGACAATGAACTGAATGGTTCTGTGGTTTTGTCCCGACCCTGTGACTGAGGTGAGGACTACAGTCTTTTTCAGGGGTGTTGTGTCTCCCTCTACCTTTTTGTCGGTGCAGTGTGGAGCTGTAATTTCCTCAGTCAGGTCTCCGGTGGAACGTCATCACGGCACCAGAGGTGGTTACAAAAAGATTTATGATTCAGCTGCAGAGCCCCTGCAGCTTTACAGAGCATGCCAACCTCTTTACAGTTCTGATACGTTTCACTGTGGTCGCAGTTAAAACACAGAGAGTGACAGAATCACAGTACATCTGCTCCCACTGACTCGCTGCTGATGGAGGCCATGTTGTGTTGTTGTGTCTATTTTTTGGAAGGTGTTGGTAGTGTGTCGTCCTCCTCCTCCCTCCCTGGTTCTCTGTGTCCTCTCTGTGCTCTGCCCCTGCTGAACTAAAGCTGTGAATCCTGTCAGCTTTCCAAACTGTACCGTTACACGCCCCCTCTGCAGTGTCACGCTGACACTAATTCCTGCTCAAGGCCCGGCTTTAGCCTGCCCCACCCCGGGCATATCAGAGAGGGGAAAGTAAGTCATCGTCCATTCTCTGCATCTTCGGAGATGTCAGGTCCGCTGAAATGACAGCGATGTGATGAACAGACAGAGAGACGGATCCAGGGAGATGGGGGAATATGAAAGAGAAAAGGGGCAGAGCACAGAGAGGACACAGAGAACCAGGGAGGGAGGAGGAGGACGACACACTACCAACACCTTCCAAAAAATAGACACAACAACACAACATGGCCTCCATCAGCAGCGAGTCAGTGGGAGCAGATGTACTGTGATTCTGTCACTCTCTGTGTTTTAACTGCGACCACAGTGAAACGTATCAGAACTGTAAAGAGGTTGGCATGCTCTGTAAAGCTGCAGGGGCTCTGCAGCTGAATCATAAATCTTTTTGTAACCACCTCTGGTGCCGTGATGACGTTCCACCGGAGACCTGACTGAGGAAATTACAGCTCCACACTGCACCGACAAAAAGGTAGAGGGAGACACAACACCCCTGAAAAAGACTGTAGTCCTCACCTCAGTCACAGGGTCGGGACAAAACCACAGAACCATTCAGTTCATTGTCAAAATGTTTGATTGTAACTGCCTCTGGATTAGATTCATATCTTCCAGTCATTACCCTGCATGTCACATGTCACATGTTTGTGTGAGAATACAAAAGTTGGAAAAAGCCAAAGATTCCACCTTAATGTTCTCAGTAACAAGTACAGCAACAGTTTCCTCTCAGTTCAGACGAGTTTATAACCAGTCAGTCATGAACAGAGAACAACATAACCAGCCGTCAGTATCTGAACACTCACAGAACTTTGAAATGGCTGCCAGTTTCCAAACAAACACTTCTTACTGTAACGTTTACCTGTTCAGGTGTAAATGTTCAGCAGCAGTGAGTGAAGCTGGAATCATACGTCTGTAATGTACACGTTCTAAATCTCAACATGAGTTTAAAACTGGCTGGTTGATCAAACTCCTGTAGAGACAGTGAGTACAGAAACAGTTGATGTCTTTGAATGAGCGCTGTGCATGTTCACTTCTCCTTTCTCAGGCCAGTTAAAACTGGTCTGCAGCAGTTTCCATTAACAAACATTTTGAGTATAATCCAGAGAGACCTGCAGGAGGAACATGAAGGGAGAGCTGAGAGGCGGTGTGAGGTGTGTGCTGGTGTTCTGAAAATAATGGGAAGTTAGTTATTGTAGTTTAGCCTGTGCTTATTGAGCAGCTGTGTCACTGATGCACAGCTCCTGCAGTTAAAACCCTCAGCACAGAATGCTGCAATACTCTGTAAAATCTGAACACAGAAATAATACACAGAGTTTTAGATTCACTGCGACGTGCTGTTTCTGAGGAAACCATTACCTCTGATGCCAAGCTCCAATAAACATCCATAAATCACAGAAGAAAGACACTAACTGTAACACCTGAGAATCATCAGGGTTTCTAAATCTATAAATGTAAAGAAACAGGCTAAAAACCGGTGTTCAACATGAAGCTCCAGCTAATATTATATATATATATATATAATATAAGATATAAAGATGGAAATCAGACTGAGGGAGGAGGACGAATAAATCAAGGATAATTCAGGTGTTTTTAAACCTGGACCTTTTTTTTTTTCATGTTTTTGGGTGTAAATGATTGATAACAGAATAAAGACATTAACAGGTAACATCATTACAGCTGAACAGGTGAGATATCAGACATCTGTACACATCTGTATGACTACACAGGAACCATGCAGGGTGACTCTAACATGTCAGAATAACCTTTTCAAACCAAAACCAAAACCATGTCTGAGGAGGACAGAGTACATGGAAACAGCATCCTAAAAGGTGAGCTGGAGGCCTCTGCTCCTCCTCTTACTGTATGTGTGGAGGAGATAGGAATCAGTGCTGTATGCAGGGACAGTTCTATATGATCACTGACAGTGCAAATAAGCAGAAAAGCCATTTCAGCCAGGAAATGAGAAGGCAGCGACTTGTGGAGGCTCTCAAAAATGACACTTATCTGCCAATCAGAGAGGAAATCGGAGATAAGGAAAAGCGGATTGCAGGTGAAGAGACACAAGGATGTGAGGTGTTCAGCAAGAGGTGAGGGTGAGGAGGTGAAGGAGAGCGAGATGGGGAGAGATAGGAGGAGGAGGGAACAGATGCACATGTGGGTCACGAAAGAGAAAGTGTGAGTCAGACAAATACGAGGTGGGAGAGTGAGGGCGGGAGGGATAATAGAAAGAGAACATCACCTCGTTCAGTTTGGAGGGGGAGATACCGATTTGAGCTCAAAGTGAACATTAGATGGAAATGTCATCTCCATACAGGTAATTTACTCTGTCCTGCTTAAAATGTGCTCTTCAAAATGCCAAAGGCCACGAGAGGAGAGAAGAGAAGCAGCTAAAAAATCTCCTCAGCATAAATAACGTCAACTGAAATACTCGAAAACTTTAAATATGATGGAGCACAAACATATTACACACACTATAAAATCTGATATGCTGGAATAGATGTTAAAAATGCAAATTAAATAAAATAATTTCACTTTTTTATTCCATAATGTCTGTTTTACTGACAGTTATTTTCAATCACATATTACTGATAAAATGATATCAGCCAACATCAGTCACTGCAGATAAACTGGCATCAGTGTAAATGTCAGATAATAAATGACAAGAAATTCAGATTATGTAAAAGACGTGTTTTAAAAGTGTCACTCGTGTTATTTTTAAATAATTCTGCCTTTTACTTCTCATATCTGTCATGCATCAGTTCACTGATGTATTTTCTCTGTTTATCTCTACAAATCCTTTAACAGTAATTAAAATATATTTATTTAATATAGGCCTTTAGGCTTCCATATTTTCCATAATATTTGTGTTTTTGAAAAGCAGTTAGACAAAAGGATGATTTCCAGTTGACAGAGAAACATCCATCACTGTGACAATTTGTAATTTTTCTATCATTTTCTTTTCTTTTTTCTAACATGTTGTCTGTGTGAACGCTCAGCTGGAAAACAAAAGTGTACAAATGTGTCTCAGCTCCTGCAGTATGTACGGGGCTTTTATTGCCCTGCAGGAAACATTCTCCTCTGGCAAGCTGGGTGGCTCAGATAAGCAAATGTGTTGTCAACTCAGCACCTTGGCTCGGCGGCAGAAAACAGTCCAATCAATACATCATTAATCATCGGTTTAATGTGGCCAAGCCCAATGTGGACAAGCATTAAAATGGAGGGATTAGTGGGAGGAGGGATGAGCTTGACGGCGTGCATGTGAAGTCAGAGAGCTTCAAAAAAAAGAAAAGAAAAGAAAAGAAAAAGAATCCAGATAAATTATGAGAGAGAAATGTATTCAGAGAGCTGAACCTGACCTGATGGATGGTGGCTGTGGAGGAGGAGGTCTGTGCTCTGAATGTGTCTCTGAGCTTCAAACACGAGGCTGATCGTATCCATCTCATCTCATGACCTCTTCATCATGTGAGAGATAAACCTGAGATTCATCTGTGGACACTGGATTTATTTCACACAAAGAGACAAAGTCACATCACCACCATCTCACCTGTGCTGATTATTTCATTTTACCAGTGGTGGGCCGAGCATTTCACACCTGATTCCTACCTGAATGAACACCGTCATCATGAAGCCACAGCTATAGAACAGAACACACAGGTCATGGAGCCTGAATAAATGACTTTCCTAAAACAACGCTATGTTTGCTAGGTCTCTGACATTATCATAGACCTGATAGATGACCCCTGGTCTAACCAACTCCAAATCTGATTAGACTGTATTAGAAGCAGCACAACCAAGAGGAAAGCTATGAGATGAGGAGAACAGACTGTTGGGAACAGTTTAAGAAATATGGTATTAATGGAAATAAAACCATAATTCAGTGTGTAGTTGAGCAGAGGAGGCCTTGCTGCAGTCTACCACTGCATGTTACATTTCTACCATCCACATGCACAGTTAGCATTCAGCTCAAAAGAGAAAATATACAACCTGAGCGTTTACAGCAGATTGATTCTTGACTAAGTTTCCTCCTCTACACTGAATAATGAATGCTGAGCACTCAGCAGTCGTCCTGCCTGTCTGTTTGTGTCGTACCGGTGGACGGTGCCGTGTGACGAGCTCGGCCCGGCGCTCACACAGCCACACTTAAGACGTTTCCCCCTCTGACATAAATTTTTCACCATTTTGTCAAAGCCACTGGAACATGTAAGACGTCTCGGCCTCCTATAGTTTTCAAGTGGAACAGTGTGAGGAAGAAGAAGGGCTCAGTGAAGTGCTGCCGGCGGTGAGCAGCAGCCGGAGCTAAATCCTGAAGTTAGAGGAGAGGTGAGCTGAGGATTGGCACCCTGAGGTGCAGAGGGTTTATACATGGATCCAGTGTCACATGTGATTCACTCTCACTCACTATTAAATATCATGGACACTGTGCAGAAAAGTGGTGAGAAGGACGGGAGGGGAAAAGTGTAAAAAACAATAAATAAAAACAATATTCAGACATAAATCCAGTGAAGGTAAACTACTGTGATCATTCGTCTCCAGTTCAGACGAGAATATGAGCGAGTCAGAAACAAAGTCAACGTGGAGATCAGATCGCCTCTGTAACGTTTGTAATTGGAGCGAGAGAGGACTCAGGATTTACTGGAGGCAGAGTCGTCCAGTCAACCCTGTCAAACACACTGAATATGTGCAGGTTTTTTCTCCTCTCATAATCTCATTGTGCACTTTAAAGTGAACTCTGCATGAACCCTTCATGAAGCACAATATTAATACTGGATGATGATTTTCATGTACATGTGAATGAATACAGATGGCAGAAAAATACCATAAAACCACGTCCAGACGATTAATAATATTATTATTATAATTGTTGTTGACTGAATATGTTGAGCTAAATCTGACTGTACTAAGTTGAGATTGACCCACAAACCTCCCGATGACCGATTTTTGGCAGCGCTCGCTGCCTCGTTCCCTCTCGGCGAACTTTATGTCACGTCACGTCTGTTCAGCGGGTCGACATCGTGCCAGCTGAGGTTTACACCTCCCTCCTCATGAAGTGAGGTCAGGACTGTCATCTCTGTGTTCTCCAGGACTCAATCGTACCCGAGCATGAAACACAGCCTCATTAACCCATTAGCTGACGACTGTTGGAACAGGACGTTTCGGTGGCGTTTCCATTCACAGGCTGACAGATTAGTCCCCAAACAATCCCATCACAGCTCCAATAAAACTTAACCCCCTGACCTTTTCCAGGGGAAATGTGCCGTGGACTTTAAATGACCCTGTCCCAAAAAACATCCGAGCTGTGATTCCTGAACGCCCCCCGGCGCCATCTCACCTTCGCCACCGTCCCACGCTTCGGACAATGTGAGAGCAGATGAGAGGCGGTGAAAACAGGACAATTATTCATCATCTCCATCCTCTGGAGGGTTTCTACAGAGCTGCTCATCCACAGAGCGCACGGCCGACAAATTCACCCAGTTCAGATTCAGTCAGGTTCCTTTGAAGAACAGGACAGCCTGAAGCTGAATGAGAAACTCTTTCTGCTTTTTACTGGACCTGAAATGTTTGACCAATGTGTGTTTAATGTTAAATTATGTCTGTGTCAGCAGGTAACTGGAGGATCCCTCTACACTGACTTACTGAAGGTAAGGATGGAGTCAATCAAACTGTTCATTCATGTCTCAGACAAACAAAACACTGCAGCTTCTTCGCTGGTCGTTCAGGAGAGGACATGTTTTAAAAACTGACCAGAGGAGGAAACTAAAGAGACTAGAACAGGAAACAGCTGCAGCAGACTGAGTTTACCACTTTAATAAGCAGTGAATGATCTTCACCTGCAGGCACCAGTCACAGAAAGTAAAAGAACTTTATACCTGACTAAAGTTTGTTTAGCTGCAGCTGTATTTTCCACATAAATGTTATTGTGACATCTATTCAATGAATTCCTGCCTCAACTGATAATACTCTGGAGTATGTATGAAGAGGAAGTTCGACTCTACATGTGACTTTAAATGAGAAACCTCAGAGACACCATGAGAACAGAGAGCTTCCTCTTGAGGGAGACTATTCATTATTTATTAGAGCATATAGAATGTGATGTTTTGTTATCACGGTCGGTTACAGCAGCGTTACGATGACAGCACTGAATTTATAACCTGACAATATCATCATTAACTCAAAGTAATTAAACTCAGCAGCAACCTGACAAATACACCTGAACAGTTTCACACTGAAGACGAGTCTTCAGTCTCCTACACTCAGACCAACAACACAAACTGACAACGACCTTTAAGTCAAACACAGCTGAGTTCATGTGACTTAAACACTAATAAAATAATAATTTAAGGATAAAAGTGTTCTCAGCCTCTCTGTATTAATCACTCTGCTGGTTAACAGCTGGTTTCCTCACACAGCTCTGGTCTTTGTTATTAACCAGTTGTGTTCATGTTTCTGTAGTTTCAGTCTGGAGCCACACTGTGACCCTGCTGTAATGACCACATATATGTTGACAGTCCATTTAGAACAAACTCCCAGCTGACTGAAACGACTGTACAGCCAGTTCGCTGTACGACCACGAGCGAAGGTTTCTTCAGTCATTAGCAGAGTGTGGACTAATGCATTTCTCTGTGTTTATGACTTAGACATTACAGTATAAACCCCACAGGAGGCTCCAGAGTGATCAACAGGCCTCAGCCCTGAACCTGATCTCACTGTTTCACTGTTTGAGTGTTGTCCTGTGACTGTTATCAACCACTCATTAATATGTAATGAATGACCTGAGAGCAGAACAGATGTGTGTGCAGGACTAATAAATCACACACACACACTCTGACTTTCTGAATGAGCTGTCAGTAAAGTTCAGAGCTCTGACCTTTGACCTGACGCTTGCTGGAAGGAAGCGAGGAAACATTTGACCCTTTGACTTCGTCTTCAGTTGGGAGGTTGTAATGACGATGACGCGGCGTACGGCAGCTCGAGTGTGACTCACTGTGTGTGATAAACACTCACAGGTAAGCTGGAGAGCAGCTACAGGTAGAGTTTATCTATCAGTCAGTCGGCTAACGCTGCAGCTGCGTCTGTTACAGGAACATTTCAAACATCTCCAAAGTAAAAAAGAAAAATGAAAACCTGTTGCCATCTGGTGCAGTTTAGAAACCAGAGCCTCCGGTCCCTCCACCAGCAGCAGCACCAGCTTCGACTGACAAAGGAGGGAAATGGAGGATTCAGCTCTGGAGAAACCGACGGGAACCGTGAATCACATCTTCTCATCAAGTCTCATTTGACAGAGCGCGAGACGAGGCCGTGAGCTGGTCTCTCAGCGGGCCTCATCAGCGAGCTTGTACCACACTAATACATGTGAGACGCTGTGTCGACCCCCCTCTGCCACCAGGCAACCAACCCATTATTACAGAGCCCTCACACTGGCACAGCACTCTGCTCTGAATGGACGGCAGATTGAAGGAGGGGTTGACTGTGTGTTGATATGGGCAGATACTGTAAAACTATGACGTGACTTCGTGTGTATGTTTTCCTGCTTTCATGTAGAAGCAGCAGCTGCAGAGTGAACAGTCTCCTCACCTGCCTCTGGGTTTCAGTCATCATCAGCTCAGCAGTGTGTCGTCTCCCTGCTGTCCAGAGCGTTTTCAAAACGCTGCCTTTCTCTTTTTATTTGTTCATTAGAGGTGTTTACAGATTTGAACATGTTAACTTGAAGCAGAAAAATCTGTTGGTAAATGTGACGTCTCACATTCAGCCTGAGTTCATGTTAACGTGAAGGAGAAGGTGTTGGACTTTATTCATGTTGATAAAAATGAAACTAAGAAGGTACAAAGAATAAAAGTCACATTTCCAGACTGTTCACCTTCACTTTAAAGACTTTTCACAGACAGAGATTTACAAACGTCATCTCTGCACATTTGACTCAACATTTATTTTAAACCTGGAGGAGCTGTGTGTGAACATGTAAAATGACTAAACTCTGTAGTAACACAAAGACTGACAGCTTCATGACGACATTACACTGAACATGTGATTCGCAACCTTCTAACATAAACCAAACAATGTGTTGGTCTCAACATCAGAGTATTTTATTCTCTGTCATCACAGATACGGAGGAGGTAAATGAATCACCTGATCAAAAGCCTGTTGTGATTCTTCCTGTGAACTGGAGAAAAAAAGAATAAATTTCAGTTTGGTTTCTCTCTGTTTTTCTTGGTTATAAACTCTCTCTTGTTCTGTGTTTGCTTTGTGCTTTGATTCGGTTCACTTGAATATTTTCCTCTTTAGCATCTACGATATTTTCCTCAGAAAATATTCTATTTATTTAGCGCTCACTTGAAGTTTGAGATCTTCATTGAACTTTATTCACCTATGTATTACCTCTGAAAACAAGAGGAGGAAACACGAGTTCACACTCGGGCTGCTCCACTTTTCTCCGTCACTCAACACATTTAAAATATTCAGCTTAAACTAAATTTAACAGCCACTGACACTACAAAAGGAAAAGTCTGCTGTGATTTACTTCAAACACTTTGCAAACTCTGACCTTATCTATATGAATTAGTCAAAAAAATAAATACACTGTAATAAAACTTACATTAGGCAGATGTTACTTCTCTCCATCAAGTAAAGAGTGAAGACAGGTGAAGCTGCTGGTCATACATGTGAACAGGTTTGAGTTTTCAGGTTTTAGATGAGAAATAAAAGAAAAAAAAATCCATTCAGTTCAGACATGATGAATTACAACAGAGAGGAAAAACTAATTAAAGCTGCATCAATCTATTTTTTTCTACTAGAGGTAGAACAAGTCCATAATACTCTGATATATCTGAAATGTTATCACCTTTATTAACATTATGTTAGCGAGCTCTTGTCCATTAAAACAACCAGCTTTATTCTTTTGTTCTGGTTTGGTCACCTCTTTAATTTCATTTATTATTTTTGCTAAAACAGCAACTTCCTTATGTTGGAAACAGAGTCCTGCAGGACTGATCCTACAACCAGGAAGTAAGTTAGCATGTTAGCACTTCCTGTTCCCTCGTCCCAAAGTCAATGTGTTTTTGGTTAAATGTCTGAAATAAGGTCTGAAACATCTTCAGGTTTTATTCTCCGACATAAAATGGGTCAGTAAATCCCCCACTCCTGATGTTTGAAGCTTTTACGTGTCTTAAAAAAGGCGGTTGCTAACGAGTGTCTAAATGAGACTACAGAGGTTGTCTACTCACCAGTCCACCTTTACAGCCTCGTTGTGTTTCTACTCACGCTTTCAAACTGTCACTAACTTTCTAAGAAGAAAGGCTTTTGTAGAAGAACTCAGAGCTAAATGAAATGGTTGGAGGCTTATACCCGACCACTAAGGACAGCTGCTGTAATGTAATCCAACGGACGATCGTCCACTTTAGTTCTTGTTTTTGTCACAGACTTAAATTGTTACTCTAAGTGTCTGACAACATTATGATAGGATTCCTACAGAGACAGTTTTATTTTTTATATTATTTATTATATGACTTTGTTCACCATAGAAAATCTCCAGTTGTAACTGGGTTGTTAGAGTTTTAACCCTGCTGACCTCCACATTTAACATTTTAAAATATCATTAAACACATCTTCAGCAGTCTGATTGGATTCTGTCTCAGTGTCTTTTTTTTTTGTCTGTGTGGTGAGCAGACATTGTAAATTATCTTTATACAGGAAAATTCAATGCACATAATTCTGCAATGTTCACTAAAGCTCCAGCTGTAATAAAGATCCTCCATCCAGAGGGTCACTGGTGCTTGATGAGCGGAGAAATTACACTGTTCGTCATTTTGATGAATGGGCAGATTCTCGTCATCATTATGTTCTGCCGTATTAGTTATTTTCCTCAAGTGGATCAAGGCTGATTCATGCATTTTCTCCATTATTTCTGTGTAAATCCTCACTTACTGTCCCAGTATATTGTGTGGCTTAATAGTTTCAGAGGATGAAAGTGAAAATGATCTGATCTATGATGTTACTGAACGTCTGACAGTCTTAATGACCTGAGGTTGTAAAGGACAAAGGACCATTTCAAATGATCACTGTCGTGTGAAAAGTAGTTGTTTTCTTTCTTTCTTTGGTTTTTGGATGGGAACAACTGATGTTAAGGGATAACTGATATTTCTGAACCTGTACCTGGACAAAAGTGAAAACACACTGAAGCTCAGGTTCACTGTTCTTGATCAGTACTGAAAAAGTTCCAAAGATTTTTGTCTCTATCAAACATTCACACCTTAAGTGATGTGAAAACAAGGCCTAGGTTCAAACGTCCTGGAGTTATCCTTTAAGTACGTTCAACCAAGTGGTGTACCTTTGTTGTCCTGACAGTCCCAGGACAAATGTCCTCTCAGTAAGTCAACACTCATCAGCTCAACATAAAGAGAGAATCTGCAGTGTAACTTTGGAGGATACTCTCTGGATTCAGGCTGATGTCGACTATCCACAGTGTTGTCAGACACTCACTGTACTTTGACGCTGACAGTCGCCCAGTTGAATTACATTACAGCAGCTGTAAATGGATCAATACTGCACCGATTCCAAAGGCTTTTGTCCCCATCGATCATTTACACCCAAAAACATGGAAAATGAGGCCCAGGTTCAAACATCCTGTTATTCTTTAAGGTTAGAGACACTGTTAGCTGGTGACATCTGTAACTTAAACTTTGGGAAAATGTGTAAAAACTAAAATGACTGATGGGTCAGTTCCATTTAGTTGCTTCAGTTTCAGGGTCATGGTGTTTTATCTTTGCGTCTGTTTAACTATTTACCCTGGTGTCTCAGTTACTACAACCATGTGTGGACTAGCAGCAGCTAGCTAATTCACCTCTGCTCATTTAATTTGGACCATTATCTTTTTAATGTGTAACAGTAAACAGCTGGAGACTCTTACCCCATCCCCCCACCCCCCTCTCTCTCTGTCTAAACCCAACCGGTCGAGGCAGATGGCCGCCCACCTTGAGTCTGGTTCTGCTCGAGGTTTCTGCCTCTTAAAAGGAAGTTTTTCCTTGCCACAGTCGCCTAGTGCTGCTCATGGTGGGATCTGTTGGGTTTCTCTCTGTAAATTTTATAAGATAAAGAGTATGGTCTAGACCTGCTCTATATGTACAGTGCCTCGAGATAACTTCTGTTGTGAATTGGCGCTATATAAATAAAATTTGACTTGACTTGACTTGACACCAGTATAAGTTCTTTTCAAGGTAAATCAGCTGTGATTTTGTTGACTCTGCACACCGTTTTCTTTTCCTTGTTATTTGGTGAACGTTTCTTTTCATCATCATTTCTGAATAAACCCTGTGACTGTGGCGACTTCAGCAGCAGAATCAGTAGAAAACAATGTAAAAATAGACTGCAGAGTTACAGCTGTGAAAGTCTAATCTAAATACGATGTTGTAAATGTCACCAGATTAATATTGACTGAGGGAAATTAAGGCTCTTGGAGGAGGGAAACTGCATGTGTTAGACAGTTGAGATTGAAAAGGCATTCAATTTCCAAAAGCCTTTGTTCTAAAATCAGAGAAATGCAAATATACTCTTCTGTAAATTTAAGCACAGTACCATCAGCAGTGGAACCATTGGAGGTCTGTGGGTTGTTATTTGCCTGTTTGCTGTTCTGATTTAAGTTCTTTCAGTGGAGATGGAAATTAACATATTTTCTTGAAATGACTCATGTGCGCAGAGAAGGTAAAGGAAAGATGCCATCCCTTGTGTAGAAACAGTACATCTTCGCTCACATCTACAGAGCTGAGGGAAAGATGTGGAGCTTGTAAAGGACAAACAGTGCACATGATTCTTGCACCCAGCTTGAGCCCCTGCCGCCATCTGTACAACTACCCACTGTCATGAGCTTGTTTCAATCAGCATTCTCCACAAAGTATTTCTCGATGCTTCCCACTTGCTACCCATAGTTTCATGCTACAAAAAAGGCATGGAACTATTTATCTCTTCAGCCTCACTGTGTGCACAATATTAATTTGGCCATGGATATTCTCTGCGCAATAGTTCCCCCAGTCTGCTCACCCAGAGTCACTGCATTCTCTGTTTTCTGTAATTTCATGTTAGTCCTCATCACTGGCCCTTCACCAATAAATTAGACGTGGCTCCTCAGAGAGAGGTGCCCCATGCCTGCAATACCCCCAACCCCTGCAAGAGACAAAGAGAGTATCTACAGAAGGGATAGTATGAGTACCACCGCCCTTGTGGCTACTGCCTGGTCTCCACAATAGCAGCTATTGATGCTGGAATTGCTTTTCACAAGGTATACAGATTGATATAATGGTGTGTGGTGGGCCCTTATATTGGGCTGCTGAAGTCTGATTGATCAATCTCTTTAATGTGTTACTTGCATCGGCCTCAAAGTTGCAGCTGGAGAGGCCACTGGCTGGCAGACAGAGTCTCTGAGAGGGCTGGAGTCCTCACTGAAACCCCCAATAAAACAACTTTATTACCTCCCAGGGTTGATTTTATCAAAATAATGCCATTGATTTTGTGTGTCGACTGTAACCTCCTGTAAAAACCGATGTGATAGCACCTGAGTTTCTGCCCACAAGACTGACTCCTGCCTCACACAACAACTTCAACCATCACCTGTTTTTAGAACAGAAAAGATCTATGTCTCAATGCCTTTCTTCCGTTGTCATAAAAGTTAATTTGTTTATGTATAACTGTATTCATCAATTAAAACGTTGACATCCCCAGGATGACGCGGCTCTGACCAGGGTAGACCCTTAAAGATACTGTGTGAAGAATTTGAAGTAATTTACATGTACAATTTTTATTATGTCGTGTGAGAAGATTGTAACGCATAAGCAAAAATGAGCCAAACTTTGACTTTCTCCCGCTGCCTGTATCGTCCTGTGACTGGATTCCATGTGAAGGACTTGGGCTGTTTTCGCGGATGCTTGCTTCAATGCCCCGCAATAGTAAAGTCTCTTACAGTTTCAACAGCACTAGAAGGAAGAACTGTCTTTAGTTTGTACGAGCCCACTACAGTGAAAACTAGCCCTGTAATAAGAAGCACTCAAACACAAACTTCACACAAGAACAAAAAAAAGAAAACTATTTCTGATAAGGTTCGTTTGACCAAACTGTCAGAGGAAAACTAGGGTCAACACCAGCATTTCATTCATGGAGGGACATGCGTTCAGTTTTGGAGCTGATCTGGCTAGTAAATCAACATGCTAACCGTTTGATAATTACTTCATCGGCTAACAAACCAACATTGGATCCCTGCAGTGTAGCTAAGTTACAGCTAGCTGGCTAACTCACTTGTTTGCTCGGTAACATTACCACCATGGTCGGACTTTGACTCGTGCAGCTCCAACAAACACACAGTGAGACTGACCATGTATTTACGTAAGAAAATAAGACCCAGGTTCAGAAATACCAGAGTTTTCCTTTAAGTCTGTTGTCGACTACGCTCAGTCTCAGAGATGACAACTGTCAAAGTAGAAGAGACTTGAGCTGACAGAAGGGACACAGTCTTACTTCTCAGGTCCAGATTACTGGTGTGTTTGTTGCTCTTAGCAGCTTCACTTTCCTGTGCCTTAGTTTTCAGCAAAGATGCGTTCGTCTTCCCCCTCAAAAACAAAACAAAAAAAATCACACCAGGCAAGAACTAATATCTCCAGCAGCAAACAGTCGTAGTAGGTGGTCCATTTTTTTCCTTCCAAAATGAAAGGACAGAATGAAAGCTCTGACCTTATATGTGGTCCTCGGTGGAACAGAGCTCATGAGATTGTTTTCAGCTTCAGGCGCTTTACTTTGTCTCTGTGAATTTCTCAGCTTCTACTTTACTTTATTTACCCTCTTTTGATCTCTCCATATCCACCTCTCTCTGTCTACACAGGGTGTCGCCGCTACACCCAGTGAAGAGCACCCTGTGGCTAGATCCAATTCTGGATTACATTTAGGTCCTCAGGGCTCGTTTCACTTGTGTGATCTTTATACCTTCCTCTTTATAACATCTACTTTTATTTAGTTTATTATTCATATAAAGGAAAAGGAAAGTTTCCTTTTGGTCAAGGCATTCTTTGTAAAAATGTTTCCACACCTAATGTCTATTCCACACTGCATCATAGGGCTTATTTTATATCACATTATTGGAAGTCTTTCCAAGGTAGGCATGGCGTGATTTTTTTTAAGTGTATGAGGAAATATCTAAGCAATATTCACAAGTTTGAAGATGCAAGCTAATTATAATATCAAGAGCAGAGTCTCCTTGAAACAAAGTCTGCACTTGAAGTAAAGGAAGGATTTCTGTGCCAGTCTCCTTGCAGAGTTTCACTGCCTCTCACACGTGACATGTTGGATGATGGCTTTTATTTCTACGTCAGAAAAATATAAATTTGAATGTGTATACAATGCGAGACAGGAGGCAACAAAAGAAAATATAAATAACATCTGCTCCAGCAGGGCTGTCTGTGATTTCACGCCAAGACATGTCTGTGTCAGGCTGCTGACAAGAGTTCAGATCCACGTCTGCTTCCCTCAGTAACAGTAGATCTGTGCATGTTTGCCGTATGCAGGTTTTAGTTTTTTTTTTTTCTGTTCACATTTGCAAATATGTTTTTTGTGCATCTGTGGTAAAAGTGTTTGCGACTAAGTTCTCTGTCCATTACATTGGAACACACGTGTTGATGGCAACACATGTAGGTTAAAGACTCGTCCCTACGTGATATATAGGATACAAACCCTGGTGTTCAACTCTAGGAAATGCATCATTTTTATAAGATGTGTAGCTGATTTTGTGAAATATTTTCAGATTCAAGTACTCTGTGTGTTACACAGCTAGTATTCTATCAGCGTTGACTAAATATACTGTTCTATAGGACTGTTGTATTAGACTGCATTAGTGTTAGCCAGGTGTTCCTGACCAACCTCCATTGAATGTAGACTTAGCATGGTGAAGATATTCGATGGCACAGCATCTGTTTGGATCCTGATGGTGGTGGAGTGAAGCCAGCAGGCTGCTGATTGAATTTCTCAGTTGAATCTATGAGTGGGACTTTGACAGACTGGTAAGCGTGAGTGACAAAGTCGATTAGAGTTTTAGTACATAAGAGAAAAAAAACCTCCTCGTCGAACCTTTGCCAGAGCTTAATAACATGCCAAAAGGCTGCCATATTCCTCTACACTGTCAAACATTTTTCATACAGCACAAATGTTGCTTCTGTTTTTAAAGTACAGCCTCAAGGACGAGCACGTCTGCATGAAGACGGAAGACATTTAAATTTCAAAGTCATCAGAACCAAACGGATTCAGACATTTAACCTTTATTGTGTTTTTAAATGGGTCTATCATTACATCTTTCTTTTTAACATACCTGCCATGTAATGATCTTTTTTTTTCATCTAGTTATTCAGATGGTAGTAAGACAGTAGGAGACGTGACCTTTTGAGGTACATCCCATAATTTCACCATCCTCCACCCCAGTCCAATATTGGATCTACTCTAGCTTTCTTTTTTCTCTTATATTATCTTCTAACTAGAGGTTGCTTGGATAAAGAGTGGAGGATAGTGCAGCACGCCGCTGCCATGGCAACGCAGTGCCACTGGCCATTCGGTCTCCAGATGTCTTTGAAATGGTCCATGTGCATCGGCTTCAAACAGCACATCACACAGTGAGCCCTCTGAAGTATCCCTGGTCTTACCACACCTTTCATCTCTGGCTAAATAAGTCTTCCTTTTACCCAACTGGAGGAGGAGAAGAGGGAGGAAAATAACAATCAGGCGCCGGACGTTCACATCATCACAACTGCAAAGGAAACTATTTGAAATCGCAGATGCAGTTGAAAAAAATATAATGATCTTTTTCATTTGATTGCCTCATTTTTCTTTTGATCCCCTCTGACACAGTCTGAGGCTTTGCTTATTGCATATTTCCCATTAATCTGGCTATTGTGACTCTATGGGTCATGCTGACTTTGCATTTGCCACCTCTGTTGTGGAAAAATCAAACTCAAACACAAGATTTGAAATGAGCCATGTAAAAAATCAGGCTTATTCGTAAAGCTTCAGGAAGCTCACACTGCCTGCTCCAATACACATTTGATTTCTGGAAGTCATCATCTCAGGGAGCAAGTGCAAAGATAGGATGGTCAATAGCACCACAATGGACACATTCATGGCAAATACACTGATCAGCCACAACATTAAAACCACCTGCTGCCTAATATTGCGTAGGTCCCCCTTGTGCTGAGATAGAGTTTTGATTTAAGAGTAAGATCCTTTTTGTTTAAGCAAAAACAGCTGTTTTATCGCTCTGTTAAAAGCTCCCAGATTCCACTGACAACAGCATTTTACATTACAGAACACAGGAGTCACTGATTTACTGTTTCCTCCATCACTCGGTTTGTTTGTGTTGTTGATTAGAAACCCCCTCGTCTTCTGGGAGGTAAAATCCCTGTTTTTGTCAATGGAGTCTGGTAGTGCTATATAGTGATGTTTCTGGTTAAACTAAAGGGATCTTCCTCTTTAATAAAAAGCTCTGTAGGAATCCTATAATGTTGTCAGACACTGAGAATAACAATCTGAACCAAATTCAGAAATCGTAGAGTGACCCTTTAAGGCTTAAGATAAGAGTTCAAATGAACCAGGGTTTTAATTGCTAAATGCTCAGAGGTGTATCCTTCAGCAGGCAGTTTCAGCCTGTGGGACTGAGATGGCTGCGGGCATCGCACTGAGAACGAGAACATAAATTGCAAAGCACATTAGAAGCAGTCCACCTCATTTGACTTTCAACTTTGTTCACGGCTCATAGGTCATGGTAGCAGTTATGGACGCCTGGGTATTTGCAGCTTTGAATTCATCACAACAGCTGAATACAGTCAGCGTTCAGAGCAGCAGAGAGAGGCAGCTATTTATTTCCCCTTCCTGTTAACACTGTCACAGGCAGGGCTCAGTGTCAACACAGCTCTTTGCAGGTTGAAAGTCACTCATCATTATTTTTTGGCCTCTATAGAAGCTCTCCGGCTTCTTCCCCACCTGTGCCTGATGCAAAGGCTGTTAAATTGAAAACCACAGCGAGGAACAGTTCAGGCTGCCTTCTTATCAGTCACCAGCTGGCTCCATGGAGTGCCCACTTCACCTCGTAACACAGGCCTCATTCAGGTACAAATGTCCTGCAATGTGCCCCCCTCCACACACACACATACGTCCACACCATCTGCTCTCAATTATGCTGATTTGTATCTTTTTAACAAGGAGGCTTAACTGCCGTAGTTTGACTCACATGCATGGGTAACGAGAGCAGAGGAAATGAGCTGAGTGTGTGTGTGTGTGAAGACAGCAGGAAGTATTCCCGGAGGAAGTCAGTCAATTGCAAACTTTTGAAGTCATCTCACTCCTACACCTTGGTAGAGATTTGTCCTCAATGCATGTTGTTGTAAGGTCAACATGGAAGTCAGGAGCACAGAGACATGACTGATGAAGTGCTAACTCAGAGTCTGAATAATGCTAGAAGCTGACTCAGTCTCAGACTTTTCTATATTTAAATGGGAGCGCAGATGGTCTGTGTAATGAAAAATTCCTCTGGTGTTATGAAGCCTCCCCCTTACAATGGCATTTACTGTGTGAAGCAAATTATCTTACAAAAACTGTGATTTTAATGTGCTCTATTAAGTTTTTAGCTTTAACTTATGATTATGATTTAAATGTTGATTTCACAGTGTAATAACTGTAGAATAATGACACCGTCAGTGTTTAGATTTCACCGTGTAGCTCTGTCTAAAAGATGGAGGCTCCATTAGCAGCACAAAGGAAGAACCAAAATAAAATGATTGAACCTCAGATGAGCATTCACTCGATGGAGAGAGCTGAACTGGACTGGATGGATTTATTTCTGTCCCAGCAGCCGACTGGGATCTGTCTTGATCGTCCTTATGGACAGTCCAACTATGGACAGAACTCTGGGACTTTAGAGGGTTCAGACAACAGCCAGTTGTCATTATTTCTGTTAGATCAGTAACAACTTGCCCAGCTGTTAATACTCTGACTTTACCACTGCACTGAGATCAGGGTTTCTACTTCAGCTTCTTACACTTTGGACAGCAGCCAGGCTGATAGCAGGGAGCCATGTTGCTAATGCTAATGCTAACAGCCAGAAATAAACAGATGATCACTGTCCATTTGATAAAGAAATAACATGTTTCGTGGTGGTGACTTTTTTAAATGAGCGGAGATGAAACATTAATTCCACTAGGAAACTTTGGGAGGAAGATACTTCCAATTTAAAGTGATTGAAACCGGATCAGGACACACTTGGTGTCATTCAGCGTATAAACTTGTACCAATAAATCAAAATGATTGACTCAGCATCAACTAAAAGCTGAGCGAAAATATTCAGTTGAATGTTAAAACATTCTCCCCATTTTTTCTGCTTTAAACTAAGATGGTTAGTGCTGTTTGTGTTTGTCTAAAACAATGAGCTAAAAGAGGCCAAAATGATCTGTATAACCAAGGAAACCTTTAGGTGATAGTTTTCATTGGTTTGTCACCTTTCACATCCCACACAGTCATTCAGTCATTGCTTAGTTAAATATATCTGTTATTACAGTTTTAAAAACAAGAGAAACTATTTCAGAAATGACTAAAAGGCTGTAATGTTTGAAACTGTGCTCCAGTTTAATAGATTTACTGTTTACAATCATACATCTGATGTATATATTTAATGTATTTTATCCTTGGGCATTTAAAGACAACCAATTAAGATCAGTATACACACCGCAATGGACACTTCAGAATAAATTTCCACAGGCTGTTAATAAATAATAACACAGTCAGCTGAGACCTGTTCAGTAAGAAGCAGCACTTGATTTTTTTTTTTTTTTACCTTGACATTAAAGAGACAGAGTCTGGTCTGATAAAGAACCTCGACCTTCTTTTAGTTTCTAACTGACAGCAGCTATATGGAGGTGAAGCTGTGAATTAAAGTCTGCTGTGGTATTTTATAGAGTTAACCTGTGATAAAGACTCATCTCTGTTATAAAGAGACATAATATAAGATTTCTTTTTATTGATATCATACAAGGCCAACAAGCTCACTGATCATGAATAAATGTAAAAGTTTTCACAGTGGCTAATATTCATTCTGGTGTTCTTATTTGCAGAAGCACCATGAATGGTTACTGAGAGAACACAGAAACCACAGTGGAACTACTACAGTTTATTATTTCCATACATGCCTCTGGCTCCTGTCCAAACCGTCCTGCTGTTTACTTTCTTTGAGCTTTGCTCTAATTGAATTTACTTGTTAACAAGTATGTCTATATATCGGCCATTAAAAAGCTGCTGCAATATCATTAAGTAAATATGTGAACAAGAGCGCATTAAGAGCATACACTAATGGGTGGAGAGAAATATCTGGGTGTACTCACTCTGCTAATGAATTTTGATAAAGGCTGTTACAGTATGTGCATTAGGAAGGTGGGGTGAGGATATTGGATCTGGAGCTGTCTGTGGAGTCCATTATTCTAATCACATTATAACACAATTATAATTAACAGTGTAGTGGTTGTGATCACTGGAAATGTGTTGTTTCAGATCAAAGCTGTGAGGAATGAATGAATGAATGAGACGTTAAAGCTACACACACAGTTTGTGTGGTTTATCTCTGTTGTTATTCCCACTGTCGGCTGCTTACAACAGATTAGATCTGAGGAGGTTTTGTCTGTTGTGTCTTCTCTTTGTGATCTAGCTTTGCACTTGTCTTTCATGTCCAGCTGCTGTACTCTATTCTTATTATTTGACTGATAACCCAACGCTCCAGCTCACCACTGGCTGTGACCCAGGACCTGTTAAAGCTCAGTGAAAAGCTGAAGGTCAGGGTTGTTCAGTGTTTGTTTCTTCTTGCCTCTTTGGATCCAGTTTGTTTGACCTTCTTTTTTGCAAGTCACATGACTGAACTCCTCTGTTCTGTTGCTGCTCTGTAGCAGCTTGAAAAACATAGTCAGTAATCTTAATGAAATGTAGAAATTACACAAACTCTAAGGGGGTGTCAGAGACCTCAATTCTATTCAATTCAATTCAATTTTATTTATATAGCGCCATATCACAACAAAAGTCATCTCAAGGCACTTTTCATATAGAGCAGGTCTAGACCATACTCTTTAAAGTAGGTATTTACAGAGAGAGACCCAACAGATCCCACCATGAGCAAGCACTAGGCGACAGTGGCAAGGAAAAACTTCCTTTTAAGAGGCAGAAACCTCGAGCAGAACCGGACTCAGGGTGGGCGGCCATCTGCCTCGACCGGTTGGGTTAAGAAGGAGAGAGAGGGGGAGAGGGGGTAGAGAATAGCGAGAGAAGAGCATAGCATAACACGGGTTCCATATAAGATGTAGGGTGATGCCAGTAATACAGCAGTAGTAATGATAATAGTGATAATTAAAGTATTAACTGCTAACACAGCAATACAACTAATAGCAGTATAAGTAATTTCTAATTATAGCAGCAGGTGTTGAGTGGAGTTGTAGGAGCAGCAGGAGACTTGTCATCACAGATCAGACTCTACAGCTCCAGAGGCAGAAATACCTGCAGAAAGAGACAGAAGAGGAGAGAGAGACGGAAGAGCACAATACTACAGGAAAGGGAAGATATTGAGTTAGTAACATGTAACATGTGATATGAATCCATATTGAGTAGAGAGAGAGAGAGAGAGAGAGAGAGAGAGAGAGAGAGAGGAGCTCAGTGCATCATGGGAGATCTCCCAGCAGTCTAGGCCTATAGCAGCATAACTAAGGGATGGTTCAAGCCTGAGCCAACCCTAACTATAAGCTTTATCAAAGAGGAAAGTTTTAAGCCGACTCTTAAAGGTACAGAGGGTGTTTCTGCCTCCCGGACCGAGACTGGGAGAAGGTTCCACAGTAGAGGAGCCTGATAACTGAAGGCTCTGCCTCCCATTCTACTCTTAGAAACTCTGGGAACCACCAGTAAACCAGCATTCTGGGAGCGCAGAGTCCTAGTGGGATTGTAGGGGACTATGAGATCTTTAAGGTAAGATGGAGCCTGACCATTAAGGGCTTTGTACGTGAGGAGGAGGATTTTGAATTCTACTCTGGATTTGACTGGGAGCCAATGTAGAGAAGCTAACACAGGAGAAATATGGTCTCTTCTCCTAGTTCCTGTCAGTAATCATGCTGCAGCATTTTGAATCAGCTGCAGAGTCTTTAGAGACTTGTTGGGGCAGCCTGATAATAATGAATTACAGTAGTCCAGCCTAGAAGTAACAAATGCATGGACTAGTTTTTCTGCATCTTTTTGAGACAGAAAATGTCTAATTTTGGTGATATTACGCAGATGAAAAAAGGCAGTCCTAGAAGTTTGTTTTATATGTGAGTTAAAGGACATATCCTGATCAAAGATGACTCCCAGATTCTTTACAGTGGAGCTGGGAGCCAGGGCAATGCCGTCTAGTGGAGCTACGTCATTAGAAAGTTTATTTCTGACGTGTTCAGGACCAATTATAATGACTTCCGTTTTATCTGAGTTCAGTAGTAAAAAATTGCTTGTCATCCAAATTTTAATGTCCCTAAGACAAGCCTGGAGTTTGGCTAGATGATAGGTTTCATTAGGCTTCATTGACAGATAAAGCTGTGTATCATCTGCATAACAATGGAAATTTATGGAGTGTTTCCTGATAATATTGCCCAAGGGAAGCATATACAAAGTGAAGAGGATTGGTCCAAGCACTGACCCTTGTGGAACTCCATGTCTAACTTTTGTGTACATGGAGGAGTAGTTGTTAACATGTACAAACTGAAGCCTATCAGATAGATAGGACTTAAACCAGTTTAGTGCAGTTCCTTTAATACCAATAAAGTGCTCCAGTCTCTGTAAAAGGATGTGATGGTCAATCGTATCAAAGGCAGCACTGAGATCTAACAAGACAAGTACAGAAACAAGTCCCTTGTCTGATGCTATCAGGAGGTCGTTTGTAACTTTTACAAGTGCTGTCTCTGTGCTGTGATACAACC
Organism: Lates japonicus; assembly: GCA_033238685.1. Classification (NCBI taxonomy): domain Eukaryota; kingdom Metazoa; phylum Chordata; class Actinopteri; family Centropomidae; genus Lates; species Lates japonicus. The sequence continues at coordinate 262,358 of BRZM01000727.1, read as the reverse complement.
TAAATCCTGACTGAAAATCCTCAAATAAACTATTATCCTGTAGAAAGTTGCACAACTGTTTTGCAACTGCTTTCTCTAGGATTTTGGAAAGAAAGGGGAGGTTAGATATAGGTCTGTAATTGGCTAATACGTCTGGATCTAGAATGGGCTTTTTTAGAAGAGGTTTGATTACAGCTGTTTTGTATGACTGCGGCACATAACCTGTTAACAAGGACAGATTTAACATATCTAGTACAGGACTGCAAATTAAGGGCAGAGCTTCCTTAAGCAGCCTAGTTGGGATGGGGTCTAGGAGACAAGTTGAAGGTTTAGATGCTGAGATAATTGATGTGAGCTGGGGGAGGTCAATGGGAGAAAAGGAGTCAATGTTAGGTTTTGCAGCTGAGTCTATGGATCCTGTGTTTTGACATAAATCAGTGCTGGTTGAAGGCAGAATGTGATTGATTTTATCTCTAATAGTAGAAATTTTATCATTAAAAAAGTTCATAAAATCATCACTGCTGAGGGTTATAGGGATGTGTGGATCTATAGAGCTGTGACTCTCTGTCAGCCTGGCTACAGTGCTGAAAAGAAACCTGGGGTTGTTCTTATTATCCTCTATTAATGATGAGTAATAGGCACCTCTTGCATTACAGAGGGCCTTTTTATATCTTTTGACACTATCCTGCCAGGCTAAGTGGGATTCTTCCAGTTTGGTGGAACACCACACTCTTTCAAGCCTACGTGCTGTTTGTTTCAGACTTCAGAGGTAAAACACTGTGAAATAAAGTTGATTTTTCAGTTGCTCTGTGCCTGAAATTTGTTCATGAATTCTCCATGAAATATGTCCTTATGATGATTTTTAGTCATTTATGATTTTACACATAATCTGACTCCTGACACTGAGGAGGTGAAGGGAACACCTGAACTATAAAGAGCTGTGATCTGTTGGAGGAAACTCAAAGAGGCGACGTGTAACTTTAATTCCTCGTATCAGCCTGAGCTGAACTGAAAATACATTTTAACTCCCATCTCCTTCAGTGGTGTTGGCGCCAGTAAGAGAGCTCTTCACAGCCATTATGGTCTGGACTCCAGTGATGGAGAGGGTAGATGGCCAGTCACATAACTTTACAAAAATCCAATCATATTGTTTGAAGCTGCTGTACAGTCTCACCTCTGAGGCCTGTTGATGAATGGTCTCCATCCTGCTCATACACACAGTGTCTCTCTGAAATAAGAAACACTCTCACAGTCTTTAGGGGATCTGAATATTAATCATAACCCTCTTGTGTTTGGTTAGCTTCCACTCAGTGAGAGCATCATCTCTTTGTTTCTGGACAGATCTTTGGTATTTCTGCCGAGCATTGATGTTTTTAATCTTTCTGCATCTGCAGCTCTTTTACTGTTGTCTCTGTGATGTGCTGGAATATAAATTATGTGAGAGCATTAGAAATGAGTTGGAGCAGAGACAGTCTGAGAGAATTATTTGTGGTCAAATCAGTGTGTGAACAGGGAAAAGATAAAAACTTTAAACCTCTCTGTCCTCTCTGTAGCTGTGTGGACTTTCTTTGGGTTGGAAACAGTCATTGTGAGGACATTTTGTCTGGTCCAACTTTAAATGGCTGAGGCCAGAGTACAACATTTTCTGTCCAATACACAATCATGCACATAAACAGGAACACAGACCTGAGGCTAAAGATTCACTTCAGGTCAAAGTTCACTGTCATGTTTGTGTTCGGACGTCGTCTGTTGATTTCATGTGAGCTGCAGTCTTTTCTATTTGCACCTTGAACTCTGTTAATACATGACGACAGCCCACTGGGACTGATTTACCCTACACACCAACACCCCCTGACAAATCAACGCAGCCTCTCCAAACACACAGAGACACAGCAATTAAATTTATTTTTTACCCAGCCCCCTTCCCCTCCTTCCTTTAGCATGCAGCAGGATCGTTACCAATCGATCTAATTGTATGGAGTGCCCTGAGAAAGCTGTCATAATCTCAGTCCTGTGGGAAGTCATTTGTGCATCAATAATACACACGTCAATGGCATCTGATAGCATCCGCCATAATACGCTACAGAGCAGATACGAGCCGCTCGGGCTGATTCTTTAGAGACAACTGAATGATTTCTTTTAAACAGTCATATACAGACGCTTTACACACTGATAATAAGGATTCAGTTTGTTTTTGTGCTGTTTGGATCAGAGTATATATTAAAATCAAAATGGAATTGTGCAGTGAGATATCATTGACAAAATAATATCAAGTCAAAGATGCAGTTGATAGTTTAGTGGGAGATGAGAAGTCTCGCTCAGAGATGGATCCATCCTGGTGACTGGTTTGGCTTGAAGTTCAGACAGATGATGTTTCCTGTCTATCCAGTCTCTTGTCACATGGATGACACCTGAGCGAGCTGCAGACTGTTAAATGTGCGAAAACTCTTTAAAACTGGAGAACTTCACAAGTTAAACTGAGATTATCTCTCGTTCACACAGTGTGTTTCCTGGGTGTCAACAAACATGTGCCCTCTGTAAACTGAGCCCTCCTTACTGTTAACACATGGAGGAGGAAAATAATGTAATGATGTGCTGCTGTATCAGAGCCTTGATTGACAGAGATGAAGTGTAACATATGTCTCTGCATACGATGTAGCTTGAGGACAGTGCTGGCATATTACACCCCCAAGTGAGCTGGAAATCACAAAAGACATTATCCTAGAACAAATGTGTGTAAAAGTTAATTTTCGGCAGGTGATGAAATTGAAAAGTGAAAGGTGGAAACATGCTCACCTTGTTATGTGGTATGCAGTGGCTGATAAAACTATGTAACCTTGAGGTATATATGATGAAGTGATGAGGCGATGGGTTTCTTATGATAAAGATATAACATGGAAACACAACTAGGAACACGAAGCCACACATCTAGGCTGCAGATGAGTACACACTTATACAAGTATTATAGGACAGTACTTTGCTTTTCACAAATCCACAGTCCAACACCTAACATGTCGATTCCACTTTTATATTCCAGATATTTCTATTTAAGATTAACATACACACTGTAGAGGCAGGTTCACCAGTGTGGTGTAGTCTATATGGCTGACGGTACATACTGGGAGTGTTTATTTTTAATTGATTGGAGGATGAGGTGTGTTCAATTCAAGGTTGGCTCATTAATGATGAAACAGACCTGATGACTGATGCGTTGTATAGATTGTTCTGCCTAAACCTCCTGCTGTCCGTGAGCAGAAGCTGTTGTGAAGAACCGCGCCGGGTTCTTGGTAGAAGGTAAACACCAGAGGTCAGGAGACCAACCACATCTGAAAAAGCAACAGCATGAACTCCACAAATAAAAGTGTCACAATGTCTCAGGGTTCATATCGTACGACAATAAACAATACAGTATTTGTCAAGTAACATTAACACATTTCTCCCTCTGTCGGTGGTGGATGAACATGGTTGTGTCTCGAGGGAATAAAATTGAGGTTTACTGGTGTTGTTGGAGAATTATATTGAAATAGCTTTTGTTCTGTTTTTTCTCTCTCTCTTTGCTGGAATGGAGGAGGTGGCTGGTGGTGAGAGAGGCTGCAGAGACATTTAGGTGATGGAAGAGTTGGTTCTTTTGTTGTTTTTCTCCCACGCCTTTCTCCACAGAGCTTGTCTGCAGTATCACTTCAGATCTCGGTAGGGGATGCCAAACAGGCAATCTTTCTTTCCCAATGTCTGAAAAGCACCAGATATTGGCAGTTCCATTTGATATTAGATCTTATATGCAACATTTTGTGAAAGTCCAACACAACTTAAAGTTCACTGGAGCAGAATATACTGTATTTCATTTTATAGATGACCATCGCTATTAGTGAGTGATACTGTGGACTGAAGAGGATCTGGCAGAGCCAGAGTTCATGTTTCCTCTTCAGTGTAATTGAATTTAAATTCTCAGAGAAGAGCAGCCAATCATTGTTCAGACTCTTCATTTAAATTTAGACATTATGTTGTGGCCTGAGGAATCTGACAGAAGTTCTGAATCCAATCCTGAAGTTTGTCTTTATCTCCTTCACACACAACCATCAGCTTTCCTGGCCCATCTGTGGCCTGAGTCATGAACAGAGATTGGGGCCAGCTGCCCGTGGGCCCCACTCAGGCTTCCACCATCTCAAACCAGGACCAGTCAAACCAGGACAAGATCGGAAGGTACAGTCAAACCAGGACCAGTCAAACCAGGACTAGATCGGAAGGTACAGTCAAACCAGGACCAGTCAAACCAGGACCAAACACTGTAATCATCCTGACATTGACAGCAGATGAGGACGTTTGCTCATCAGCTCCGGTCACTCTGCCTCCTTCAGCAGTTATATTAAACACAGAGAAAACATTTGTGGTATCTTTGCCTGGGAGGAACAGCTACCACCTCCAACAAGAAGATTTGACTGTAATCGCTCAACAGATTATGTTCAAAAAGGAAAGCAGAAGTTCTGAGGAGGTGGTTAGAGCAGATGGAGAGCAGAGTTTATCTCCTGACTTTATTTTCCTAACTTTCCTACAACACTTTAGAAGAAAGAGGAACTTTATACATAAACCTTTGCTGATTTATATCCTGAAATAACCAAAACTCTTTCCAATGGTAGAAGAAAAGTTTCTGCACGCAGCATTTGGATCGCTTCCTATTAAGAGATTGGTTGAGTTTTGACTTTTTAAGTGAATGGCCGAAGCCTTATTGAATAGTAGCTGTGATAACCAGTGGTTGTTGCAAATTCTGGTTTCCTCAAATCTCTGAGAGAGCATCTACAACTGCCCATCCTGGACCTTTGTCTTGAGCAGCCCGTAATTCAAGTGTGTGTTTTTAAGTTGATTTCTATGCAAACATGCAGCCGCGAGCTTCACTGGAATAACAATGATCACCTTGAGATAGAGGGAAAGTGTGACAGAGGTGCTTGTGTACAACCTAATTCAATGTAAACAGCAGCAGATAAACACCTCTGGGATGTTCAGTGTCAGGGTCTGAGACTGATTGGAACCAGTTTCTAGCTGTTTCTCTTTCCTCAGCAGCCTGTCTGTCTTTCATCCTGCCTCCTCTCTGACAGAGCTATCATTGTTTGAATCCCCTGACAGTGACTGATCTCAGAGAGGCTAAATGTTAAACAGATGTACCTTCTTGACCTTTCTTTTGGCACGAGTGGTGTCTGTTAGATATTGATGTTTTGACAGTTTGAGGTTGTGAAAATTCATTGTTGTCGCCTGTTAACGCACAGAAATGCGGAGGATGATACCGCCCATAAAATATCTAAAGATCTGATACATTACGCCTCCCTTCATCTAAAGCTGTGATTACCCCTCACAAGAGATGTTTGCCGCTTATGGGTGATACAAAATCTAAGTAAGCACCTGTACAGAAAAGAAGCCGCTTAGTCTGGAAGTCACAACAGAGAATATTTATGATGTGCCCGCTCGCGGTGTGTTAGAAAAAGACAGTTTGCTGACAGACACAATGAAATTATTAAATGTAACGCGAAGCTCAGGAGGCCTCTGGCTGAACACAGAAACATTTATCAGCAGCAGTAATTCCCGGACACATATCATTTACACCAATAAATTGGGTTCACTTTTGGCAGGCCCCCGTTTAGATTAGGCTTTTGCGATTTAAGGGGCTTAAAATCGCTTTGTGACAGCAGAAGTGCCACTGTCGGTGTGTGTGTGTGTGCAGAGAGAGGTTGAGGTAGACGCTGGGATGCATGTAGATGTAACTCCACAGCAGCTTTCTCCTCTGTCATGTTACTTCAGCACCATCAGCAGCAGATGTGAAGCCTGTCCAGTGTGTGGCCTCAGTCTGATGAATATGAACTCATGAACTCAACCTGGACATCTCAGTTGTCTTTGTGTGCCCTGACTACACACAGAGTTTTTAGCTCCTGAAAGCTTCCGGGAGCAGGTTATGATCATCAGATGTCACTCCTGTTTGATCTGATGGCAGCAGTGATGTAGCAGCCAACTGAAATCATAATCGAACCTGGGCCTTTTGGGAGAAAATGTCAAAGTCCGTCCACTAAGTTCTTGTTTTGTCTCCTGACAGCCTCAATTGTTCTTCTCAGAGTCTGACAACATGATGATACAGTTCTACAGAGACAGACTTTTTATTAAGAGTCCTTTTAGTTTAACCAGAAACATCTCTATATCACTACCAGACTCCACTGACAAAAACAGGACTTTTACTGGGAGCTGCTGGAACACCACTGCCTCCATCTGTTAGCGTGTTTGTGTTGCTGTGTGGTACTTTTACTTCAGTAAAGTATCTGATTACTTCTTCTATCACTGACACATATTTAAAACTAGAATAAGGTATCCTTAAATGGCTGTGGTTTCTATGACAGGGTGGTTTCTCTGTGATAGAGTCATTTAGTGACTGAAAGAGTTTCTCTCTCAGGGGCTCAGGCGTCCGATTCGAGCCAGGTGCTAAATCTAGTGTAGATCCTGTGGAGGTGGTTTGGTCATCTGATCAGAGATGATCCTGGTTGCCTTCAGATGCCCCATCCACCCGGAGAAACCCAAACCAAATGAACATTGTGGAGGATTGTATATCAGCCTGACTGGATCACCTCCAGTGTTCACTGTGATCACTAGGACCAACGAGGAGCCAGGAAGAAACTGAATACCCCAACACAAAAAAACTTCAAAGCCTCGGCTTGATGGATGGAGAGATGGAGAGACCTGATGCTGACACACACACACAGGGTATGCTCAGACTGTGGGGATCAGGCCTGAGTCTGAGCTGCTCTGCTCTGAGGTCACTGTGAGTTGTATCGGTAACCCATCAAGAATTCTCAGCCTTTCCTGACTAATTCAGGCCTCAGGGATGTTTCCTCCTCCTCCAGAGTCAGAGGCTTGTGTGTGTGTGTGTGTGTGTGTTAACATACAAATTAGTGCTGACATGTGAGACCCCCCCCGGCTCAGATTCATACAGAGATCAGGTGGCCATTACATTCAGCCCAGACCTGCTGCAGCACTCAAGTCTTCTCTGACCTCCAGTATTCAGACTCCTTGTACATGAGAGTAATTCTCACCTCCTTCACCTGTGTCCCTCCTCTCTCTTGCCGTCTTTGTCTCTGCACGCCCTCTCTCTCTCTCTCTCTCCTCTGGCTTGACTTATTTTGGCCGGTCCTTGGCTGACAAATACCCTCGTCCCAACAGGCGAGTCCGCAACCCTCTCTTCACAGAGGTGCCTTCATCTAAGTGGGAGAATTTTAGCATCTCTCACACACACACACACACACACACACACACTCTGGCATGAGCTCAAACTGCAGTGACAGATCCTCAGTCAGTTGAGATTGCCATGTTTCAGACCTTTGTATCTCATAATGGGATGATTCATGCCTCTAGGTGCTCCTAATTCACTGCTAGCTTCTTCTTCTCCCTCAGTTTGTCTCTCTCTCCGTTAAATGCTTATTCATGAATGTACACAGTCAACTCTCTCCATCTCTGAGAATATAAAGAGCCACTGTAAATCACTGCCTTGAAAATTTGAGATTTGTAGAAAAGAAAGGCGTCTGAGTCCAGAGACATGAAAAGCTTCACCATTTATTTCTTCTTTTTATTTACCATGTTCCTCATTTATATTTATTCATTATTGTATTTCCTCAGTACAGCTACAAACGAGCGAGTCTACAGCCTTCAGCTCTGTGACACCTAAACTCACTGTACATTTTGACATGGCAGAGACTCTGCTCTGTCTGTTATGACATTCTAGCGAAATCATGTTTCAACCCTCAGAGACTACATTACAAATTGGATCTTCCACATGTATGCACATATACATCCAGGACAGAGGAGGCAGTGGTGGCAAAATATTGATTTAAAGTCATTGGGTTTTTATTAAGAGAAGATCCTTTAGTTTAACCAAACATCACTATATCACTACCAGACTCCATTGATGAAAACAGGGAGATTTATGTAGGCAGAAAGTCACACATTAACGGTATCATTAAACCTTGTCCAGAGTGTATGATACGCCAGCCTGCAGCCATGGGACACACTCTGTGTTTCCTTTATATGGTGTTGATGTAGTTTTTGAGTCACAGACTCCCATGTGACTGTGTTTCATTGTGAGGTGAGGGAGTGTGATCCACCTGGACGACTGACAGACTCACTCTCACCCGTGCAGGTTCCTGTTTGACCTCCGTCTGCGATGAAAGCGTTTCAATCTCTATGACACAAATGTTGCAGCAGCAGCGTTATCTTCCTCCATCCTGTCAATCCCCGCTACATCAAATGCGATTTGAAATATCACCCATTTGCCACCATTTCCATATCCTGATCAGCTCAATATTTCTGTCTCTTATCAATTATAATCCGTGTGGTGCTGTCTGTGGATGCGTCTGCGTTAACCGAGCCTGTGTTAAAAACCAGCTTCGGCTCTGGTAACCTCTGGCGCTGGAAGAACAGATGTAATCCCCTCTGTGTTTGAATATGGCTTACAGAGTCAAAGCGTGGCTGACTCACGGCCTCACAGATAGCCACACTGCAAACAGCTCAGGCTGCTTTTAAAAGCTCAGGCCGAATGTCTCCTCCTGCAAAGTGGACGTGAAACCGGAAATGAATACTACGGCCCACAGGGCTGCTTGTAGTGTGATTCAAAGGTTTATACAAAGGTAAGAGAATTTGGATCTTATTAACGTATTTTCTTTTCTGATGATGAACAGGTTTCCTGCAAACTTGTTTCCTCATCACAGACTGTTTATACCATAAGAAACTCATGAATTCAATCTTCCTCCTCCTCAAGTCGTCAAAAAGCCACTCTGGATGGTTACGTGTTCTTCGCTAAACCTCTACTTCTCCCTCCTCATGGCTGAGTCGTTGGTTTTCATTCCTCCACAGACAATGGCTGAACATTCGCTCATTTTTGTTCCTCAAAATGGAACATAAAGTTTATAAAGATGTCACTTTGCACTTTCTGTCCAAATGTTGAGTCGTTTGCTGCGTTCACTGACCACTGGTAAATGTGGACATCCATTAAAATGGATGAAATAATGACAACAAGAAACCAATAAAGAGAAACAAGAAAGGCAGTAAGTTCGGGCTAGTGCTGATCTTTGACTCCCAACCACCTCAAGCAGGCGGCGACAGCATCAGGCGCTTTCATGATGCTTTGGGGAGATGTTTTTTCACTAGTTGAGTAAGACCCATAAAAAACCACCCAAATGGAATTCTCATTTTCTGGGAGATATTTAGCTTTTGACCTGCAGGTCTGATTAGTGATTGCATTTCTCTGAGCTTTCGTCTCTCAAGCATTTTCAAAGTCCTGCTGCCTTTCTTTTATAATCCACATTTACTCTCCTCCAGAAATATTAATATTTGATAGGGACCAGTTGGGAAAATGCAATGATGGACTCTGCCGTGCAATACGTCTAGATATGCTCTGATGATGTGGTGATGTTTGGAACAGGCTCTGAGAGCTCAGGATGCTGAGTGAAGATGGTGGCTGTGAGAGGAGAGGACAGGTGCTTTTCCTTCAGTGATACGACAGAGACGCTTTCCTTTACACAAGACTAAAATCTGCTTATTAAACTGAGCGTCTTCACACAGAGAGAACACATCATGAGGATAAAAACAGTTGTATTGATCTGGATGGTGGAGGTTCTGAATTAAGGTTGTTTGGGTCAATAATACTGAGGAGTGTTCAGTGGTGGACCTCCATATGAGTGTTTTCAAGAGTTCATGTGTGGTTGAGGATGTCTCTGTGATATGCTCTGTTCCTCTTCTTTTTTCATTTCCTTGGAACTGTTTTCTCCCGTAATACACATGAATCCACACAAACACACTTACCACAGTTTATCTCACATTTGATTAAGTTAATAAGCCTGAGGCATCCCACACCTTCACTGTTCAGTTCTCCATGTCAGAAACTCTGGTCCTTTTTTACCCTGAGCCGTATTTTCCTTGTTTCTGATTGAAAACCCTTTGGAATCAGTGCAGTATTGATCAAGAACAGTCTGCAAATTTAGTTTAAGCAGAAACATCAGTATATATCAGAACCAGGAGTTTTACAGAGCAGAACACAGGAGCTGCTGGGATACCACTGCCTCCATCTGTTAGTTAGTGTGTGTTACTGTGTGACTTTCAGTGGTGGAAGAAGTAATCAGATACTTCACTGAAGTAAATGCCACAAAGGAACCACACTAAAGTAAAAATACTAAAATCAAACCCAGATTGTCTAATCTGTCACAGTGATTTAATCTCTATATATTCTACCAATTAGATGTGGTTAATCTATTAAAAACAATTTTAAAATGAATTCAAACCAGTCGCCGTGTTAAAGATTAAACATGTTGTTAATGTCTGAAATTTAAAAAGAGAAGAGGATTTATGTTCTGACAGTTACATTCAGTAAGATGAAAAACTCATTCTACTGAGACTCTGAGGGAAAGTTTGTATGTTCACTGTAAATATGAAAACCAGTGCTGTAACAGATGAAAACAACAGTAGAAGTTGAATGTGTTTTGTATACCGTGTTAATTACGAAGGACAACTCCTCTGTTCATCAGATAAAACTTTTTCACCTTCTTCTCTACGACGTTACATTTCTAAGGATGAGCCTTTATCGGCTACAGTGTTTATGTTACAAGCTTCAGGATTCAAGTTCATGAGCTTCACTTTGCAGCAAAAAATCAAAACTCATTAAATATAATGATTCCATGAGTCTAAACAGACATATTTCAGTGGTAGTTTCCCCCAAATTCAGTACAACGCTTTAATATGGACAAACACATTTAACTGTAGAATATATTTATTAATATACTTTAGCTAACCCTATACCTAAAACTATAACTCATACACCTCTGCATTTTCTATCAGATATGTTTATCTTATGAAACTGAGTGATTAACTGATCAGTGGGCTGTGAAAAAATCACTTACAACTAACGATATTCAGTAATAAATAAAAGGTAACACAAGAAACAACAATTCTTACTTACTTTTAGCTTCCCTCAGACTGTTTTGAAATGTCTTATTTTGATGATAAACTTTGGAGAAGTTGTGAATTTTTCACAGTTTTCAAACATTTACAGATCAAACAATTAATGAAAATAAAAATGTACTGTAGCCAGTTGTGGCTGCAGGAGTCACTGTTGCTGCTCAGCTGAAGTTACATTTGTGTTACTTTAATCTGTTGATGCTAGTGGTCTGATGTGAGATTTGTGTCTGAATGGGCATCAAACTGATGGTCCTCAGTAAGCCTGTCAGGTCTTGACTGTTCTGACCTCTCAGTATTGGCAGCGAACTCTCTGTATTTCTGTAGTGCCCTTTAAGTTACAGTGGTGATGTCATGTGAGTACATTTTCCAGCAACAGGGAAAACCTGCCAAGTCATTTAGAAAGCCACAGCATGAAAAAGATTGAAGAGGATTAAAAACAGTGAGAGTTTTCTCCAAACAGCAAAGCTTCAATGGACGGGCCTGTTGTGACAGTGTTTGGACACTGTCCCTCGGACTGAAATCAACACCGCCCTCTCTCCTCTTTCAAATAGGCAACCTGGGATTTTTGGATTCTCTCAGACTTCATTCTCAAAGCCGTGCTCGGCTGTGATCGACACAAAAGCAGCACCTTGAGGCTGTGTTTGTCATCCCCTAAAACCACAGCACTCAGGCTGGTTTTCCAGGACTTCAAGGGGCCTGGCTTTATAGCAACTGCTTATTGATCCTGGGAGTATGAACAGAGAAGCAAAAATGTTTCCTCTGCTGCAGAGGCAATGCATGTGAT
>BRZM01000727.1:206267-245244 GCA_033238685.1 Lates japonicus | reverse complement strand
TCTGGAAAATGTCTGTCAGGTGCTCTGATGTACCTTTATAGCTCACTATACACCTGGGTGAACACACACACATATTGTACATACACACTGACAGTGATTCATATATGTCAGGGGTATAAACACACACAGCTGTCATAGAGCGAGAGCTCTCAAGATGGATGTTTAGTGTTCATGATTAATGCAGGCTGCACATATTTCCAGCCAAGTCTGTGAAGATTTTAAGTCTTAGAAAAGACAAAAATCTACAGTCTATATTTTACTTCTCTTGCATCATAACCTTTTATCTATCTCCTCTTTTTGTGGAACATTCATTGATGCGCCTGTTCATTTGTACATTTGATATACAGTCCCTGTGACCGTGAAGAAATAAAAATGTTCAGTCCGTTCTGCCGAATAACCAGTGGGCGACCAGAGTAACGATCATTGGGTTACACCCTGTATGGGCTGCTGCAGGCACCTGGTGCATTAAGAAGGCTTATTGCTGCCCTTAAAGCATGGGAAGACACTATTTTAGGTCTTTCCTCTGAAATGAGGCTTCGTGTTCAAGGGGAGGAAACGGATTGGATAAATCTGTGTGGATGAGAAATGTGCATGTTGTAAAGATGATCCCTGCGTCACAGTTTGTAGCCAGACTCACACTGACGAGGAGCATACCATATGGCCCTCCTGACAACCAGCCTATATTACTCTGTAATCAGGTACTGTGTATGTCTGAGAGGTACTGTAATACATGCATTTGTCTGTTAAACCACAGGGAAAACAGGAGTAAACAAACAAACAGTTTAGAGAAACTGATGCTGGATGCAAAGGTTTCTGGCGTTCAGTTAGGTCAGAAGGTGGAGAAACACAAGCACCTCCCTGGTAGAGGAGGTTGGCAGTACTCCACAAACTCTAGTCCTATTTGATGTGAAGAATTCTCTCCTGAGGATGTAGCCTCGGTCCAGAGCAGCAGGAAGTCGGCCTTCTCACGAGAGGTGAAGATGAGACACAGTCACATGTGTTTCTGACCCCAGGACTGGAACAAAGACTGTATGAAAATAAGTAGAAGACACTAGATGTAACTGTAATAATCCTCAGGTTTACTCTCTGGACACTGGTTCATAATTTTAGAAAGCCAGGGTTTATTTTATTTCACTACTCTAAAGTTGAGAACTTGTAGAATGAATTAAAGAACAAACAGCAGCAGATATCTGGACTGAATTTTTCTGAGTCAGTTAACTTTGGAAGAATGTTAGATTCTACAACTCTGTGTTATTCTCATTAGATTCACCAACATATTTCAGACTTTCCATTTGTAACAGAGTTTGTTTCTTCAGATATGTCTGAGGTCTAACTCTATTATTGTGATATCATATTATAATATTACTGTTATATTATTGTGCTTTTATAAGCTGCATCACAGAGTGAAGCTGCTGTCTATTGACTTTGCTTCAGACGATTTGAGATGTAACTGCTGAACATCTTCGTGTCATGTAGTTATGCAGTATGTTTCTCAGCCATTAAATCATGTGAAATATGATGGGACTGTGTTTAAGGTGAGTTTATATAATCAGGCTGAAGATGGATGGAAGCCCCGTTGTTGGTGTGATGAAGTGTTGGCTGTAGCTCTACATGTGTGTTGAGTTATTCAGGTGAAGTCTTTTCTTTTCCTGTTTCACGGTGTGTGAGGCTGAGGCTCAACCAGCCTCTCAAAATTTCAAACCTTATTGTGAGCCACACACAGTGTGGTCTTTGTGCTGCAGGGCTGGAGAGAGGCAGGGGTGATGGTGATACAGAACCCAGAGAAAGGTGATGGAAGTGACTGACACCAGGTGTTATGTCCTAGGAGAAACAGGTATGGAGAATGATGGAGGGGGCGGGGCAGTGAAAGCAGCTGATTGTGGAGATAAAGGAGAATAAAACAGAGACAGCAATGAGTCCAAACACACTCAGCTGCTGCATTTTGCATTGACATTTCAGGCCAATCAGCCGACACTCGAAACTGAAAATAATTGTGGCAGTGAAAAAAGCTCGGTCACACAAAGCAAGGGAAAAAACTCTCCATTAACACTGGCCAGCTCAACCACAAATGAATTGGTGCCTCTGCAGAAGACTGTCCCATAACTCTGGCTGAGATGTCACACATTCATCCTCTTTGCCAAACTCATCTCAGAAGTCAGGAATCATTGTTGCGGGGAATTTTTCTACACATGAAGAAAAGTCGCATGAAAGTTTAAGGCTTAAAATACAAAACAGTCTGTGTGACGAGGAAATGAAAGATGGATGCAGCAGAAATGACACTACCTGCTGAGGAAACTTCTCTTTTCTCCAGCAACTATCAGGAAAAGATTTAAGTCCAAAGGCGTGTACCAGTTTATGTCACAGAGCATGATTGCAGCTAATTAAAATCCTTTCAAAATTAAGTTATCTCTTACTGATGACAGTTGGTCTTTACAAATTTGCGTATTAAGTGCAGCCTAATTCAATGCTACAATACAGTAGGAGCAGGAGTGAGGAGGATGCTACAGATCGACATTAATTTAATCTGCTCTGAGTGCAAGATGGAGCGGCTGAAAGGAGTATAACTGAGAGAGTTACATCACATTTGTCATTCTGGATCAATTCCTGCATTATTAGCCTGAGTTCAACACTTCTAAATAAATATTGATGGATTTATTTCAATCCTAACTCATTGATTTTTATGAGAGGAAACTTAACTACGGTTCTTAAAGTCACTATGATTTCTAATAAATCAAGACTGATCACTGTGTGTTTCTGTTGTGTTAGCACCTCCTCATACAGGACGCTCAGTGGTTATGGTGCAGACTGAACATAGACGAGGACGTTTCATACAACATGAGAAAAGTCTGATCTTCGATTGTAACTGTGTCAGCGATCCTTAATGTGTTTTGGTCTGTCGAGTTGTCATCCAACAAACAAACAGAATCAGACGTCTGCGTATCTGGGATTACTTCATGTCTGTTTCCATCCACTGCTGTTGCAGATATTAGCTGTTGAGTGCTTTGAGATAAACAGTTATTAAACTATGAGTCGACAGCAGTCGAACCTCGGTGAATGAAAACTGGTTTGATTATATCAGCTCCTGATAAAAATATTCATAAACACATTTGTTTTAGCTCCAACATGTTTGGTTCATGATTCTTAGCTGCTAACTCTTCAGGTTGTGAACAGAGGGACTAACAGAGCTGATGATGGAGATGGTTGAACTGGACCAGGACTCTCACTTCGGGGTGGCAGGTTTTCTTTCTTCAGTACAGAGGTTGATGATGTTTAGTGATGGTCGGGTTCTGAATGCAATACTCTGTGGGTGGAGGAGGTGGATGCTGCAAAAGCTGATGTGGAGAAATGGTTCCTCATGGTGGAAGCAGCAGAACATGGGCTTTGTGTGGTGAGGTCGAACTGTGTCCTCTGCAGAGAGAGCTGATCAGGTCTCTCAATGGGGGTCACATCCTCAGTTATTTGATCATGGTGGTTGAAATATTGACTGCTGCAACCCTTATATAAGAAAGCAATATGAGATATAGTTGTAACGATCATAGGGATCATATACATGGGCGATTTGGTGCATTAACTTCATGAATACAAACCTCTACAGGTCTGTCTATTATATGAGGACTGTGGGGTATAACAGCCTGTCTGTGTAGATGTGAAAGAAGAGCGGTTTTATTGATTCTTCTCTTTAAACCACAAGTGACTTTTGTTCTGAGAGAGAGAGAGAGAGACGAATTGAAGGTCTGTTGAATTTTCTTTTTCTCCTCTGGCTGTTAGTGGATTCTCCAGCCCGTTGTGTTGGCGGGAGGGATGGCCGAGCACCATTAGGTGAGAAAATGACAGTGAAGTCTGGGCCAACCTTCAGGGCTCGCCGAAGGGAGAAACTTAACAACCACACATACACAGAGCAGAGGACATGCATATGCACACTTCTCATACAACACCAAACCACGACATCCTTCACTCACTTCACTACCATCCTCCTGTGTCACGGTGTCCAAGCCTCCAACATCTGAAGAAGCTTGACCTTTCTCGTCGTGGGCTGGTCTGCAGAGCAGGTGTGATCCAAGAACCAGCATCGTGCAGACAAAGGAATGACTTGCCAGGGAGGCGACCACAGCAGACTCCTCACTACAGCTGTTTCACCGCTGTGATGAATTATTCAGGCCCACGGTGATTCACCATAAAGCAGCAATAAAGATCCACTCGACAGCCCTCTTCAAATTGTGCTATGAGCCTTCACACACAGCAGCTACGCTCCCGCACTCATTATGGAAACTGAGAGCATCATCATAAATCTGTGTTCAAATTGCAATGTGTGTTCTGAAAGGAATCATTTGGAATGTGACTCAGGGTGAGGATTAACTCAGTATTACATTTGTATGTTGGGTCAATTTAAAGGTAAAAAATATTGAATCCAGCCAAAAACACCACATCGGTGCTCTTCTGTACTTCTGAGAATATGCATGTGTGGATGTCACAGATGAGCTGAGTTCATGTTATATTCTCAAAACCTACAGTTTGTTCAGTTGGCTAACACCATCAAATGGATGAAGGATTTTTTTCTATGAGCAGCTCACGAGATGAGCGCCCGACTGGTTAGCCTCTGTGGAATCTCTTACACTTCCACTGCCAGAGAGGATGCTGTGCTGTCATATAACCATCATCACTATACATGTAAAGATGTGAAGGGGTGTAACCACAAGCAACTGCTGCAGTGTAATCCCAACCTGCAACTGTCCGATCAGAGGGCGTCCACTGAACACTTGTTTAAAGGGTGTGAACCTTCTTCCACCTGAGAGAGTCTACAGTAACACACACACTAACAGATGGGCAGCTCCTCCGTCCATCTCTGTCGGTGAGTCTGGTAGTGATGTATAGTGATGTTTCTGGTCATGACCGATCCCTTAGTGACTTTAACTTCTCTTTGTTCTCTTGTGGTTTTGGTTACTTCCTGTTTTATTTTGTAGTCTCCTTCCTTGTGGGTCTTTGGTGCATTTATTTCCTGTCTTTGTTCTTTCCACCTGTTTCTGTTTCACCTGTGTTGTGTGTTTGCATTAGGTTCTCCTGTGTGTCTCTCGTCTCTCCCTCTGTTCAGTCGTCCGATTCGTGCTATGCTACGCTCGTTAGCTATTCTGGAGCCTTGTGTTTTTATCTGCCTCCCCTCATCTTGGACTTTATGAACTCTCTGTTTGCTTCCAGTCCTTCTTATACACACTTTGTGGACTCTTTCTGTTGCCTGCTCTCCTGTTAGACTGGTCTAGACTTTCACCCACTGGACTTTACAGCTATAGAGTCCTATCCGGTAATGTTGCCCTATCAGTCATTTGTGCAGAAACACTGGTAAATAAGTTCAGTTATGAGGCTGAATACATGCAGTGGTCTTTAGCTGAGTGTGATGCAACTGGCGTCTGACAGTGTGGCGTGCAGAGACGTTTAGCTTCCACGCAAACGCTGGCTCGCATTCTTACTCACATCATGAGGCCTCGGCCAGAGGCGGAAACTGTGTTCGGCTCTGTCGGCGTGAGCTCGTGCTGATAACCTCTCTGAGGGAACTCTCACAAGGCCACAGGTGCAGGTAGAAGCAAAAGGTTTCCGTTGGTTCACCCACACATGGTGCTGGTCTCGGGGACTCGGGGACTCGGGGATGGCAGGATCACAGGGCTTTGGCAGCTATGTTGGTGGTGTTGGTGTGATGGAGCTAGTTAAGTTCCAGTGGCTCGCTTTTGACATCATCCAGGTGAGTCACGCACTGCAGTTCTGAACAAACATGGCTACCACCTGCATCCTCCCATCTGAATCTCATCAGCTCTGTTTCTCTGGGAAACTTATTTACATATTAATAACTCAGTCCAGCAGCTGAGGTTTATTGAGGTACATGGTGGCTGAGCACTGATGTGTGGGCTTCATCCAGTACAGTTCATTCATGGCAGTGAAACGTGCTTTTAGTGTCCTAGGTAGGCTTGGTTTATCTTTATTTATCTCTGGAAACTGAGAGTTACAGCTCAGGAAGATGACCGATGTGTGTTTCTGGTGATCCCAGGTTAAACATCTGGAATCAGGCCCAGAGGGGTTTCAGAGTATTGAAGTGAACTGTTACATCAGTTAAAAAGACTTAGATGTCATTAAAATTTTGGATCTTTGTTTGAGCTCAAACTGTGACAAAGTCAATTCGGTTGGCCGAACAAATGTGCTTTGATAAAGCAGAACAGATATAAAAGGAGGGTGGTTGGGATGAACTAATGTTTCTGGTGGTTTGTAAATTTAACTAAATATTGATTGAAAGAATATTTATGATAATGACTGAACAGAGGGAGGGAGACTGCTGTATCTGTAGGATGAAGGTGTAGAGACACAGACATGTTGAATTACATTTTATACTAAAACAGTTCTTCTGCAGCAGTAAACGTCAAACACACACACACAGATAAAACCTAACACACCATCCATCTTCCTCTCTCTCTCTCTCGCTCTCTCTCTCTCTCCATGCCTCATCTGTGTCCTGTTGTCGACCTCTCCTCTCCTTCACCTTGTGTTGGGACCCTGTCCTCATGTCTTTTCACAGTCCACAGACAGGGAGTCACAATGATCTATGTGTTTGTGTATGTCAGTGTGTATCTGTGTGTGTGTGTGTGTTGTGCAGTCTCATCATGAAGACTTGTATCTGGGAATAACTCTGGCTGAATCACAGCCTGTTTGAAAATGCCAGCGTGGCTCTAACTGGAGCATAGAAACCTAAAGTGGAGTTTCCTCTGGTCGTGTTTTCGGCTGCTCTCCTTCAGAAAGTGACTGACTGAGTCATTTAAAGCCAGAGCCTCTTGGTCTGTGTCTTGGTGGTTGTACTGTTGTGAGAATCCTTTCATAAACGTCACATCGATGTGTTTATTTCTCCTCTGTGGAGTCAGGTTGACTGTGCTTCATTATAGTAAAGAGAGCTGTGGTTAAAGGCTGGTACTTATGCTGTTATAGAACTAAAGCTGCTGTAAGGAGTCTCACCTTTATCTGTGATTTCCATCTATGCTGTTCAATCCAAAATACTTCCACACTTTATTTGCTATTTGTTGTCGTGTTCAGCTCAACTCTCCAGTTTTTCTCCAGTTTAGCAAAGAGAAAAGCAAGAGATAAGAAAGAGAACATTTCACATAAAGAAGTTTGAAAGAAACAAAAGGTTGCAGTTTTTATTCGTGGCTGAAGTGGAAAACTTGGTGTATCTATCCATCAAAGCAAAATGAGACAAAGTGCAGTGGAACCAGAGTTATATCAGACAGAATAAATTATTATGTACATGAAGCATTTGACTTAAATATCCACTGAAGCTTCTGCTCCAGTAAAGAGACGTAACAGCAGCAGATGTGTGAGTGTTTCTGAAACTGCTCATCTCCTGAGATCTCTAGGATTTACTCTCAAAAACATCCAGTTCTGGAAACAGAAATCTGGACAGTTGAAGAAGCCTGGTCTGATGAAGCTGATGGTGGGGTCAGAACAGCATGAACCCATGGACCCCCCCTGGCCAGGCTGCTGCTGGTCTCATGATGTGGGGAATGTTTTCTGGCACATGTTGGACCTGCCTTCAGAACACTTTATACCTTTAAATCAGTCACCTGTCTGAGTGTTGTTGATGTTCAAACCTTTACAGTGGCTGTAAAGGTCCAGTCTAAATGTCCAGTCTAAAGGCTTCTTCCAGCAGGATAATGCTCCGTGTCACAAAGCATGATCTCATGAACATGACACTGGGAGAGGACCTACTCTGAAGTAGGAGCTAAAAATGTCTCAAAATGGCGTCTTAAGAACTACGGTTGTTCCCAGTTCTTGCAGTGCAGACACAATAAAACAGGGGAGGGTCCTCCAGCTGTTCTCAGACTATGAAGCAGTCTGAAACGTCTCGTGATGCAGTCATGTCAACATGAACCAGAATCTCAAAGAGATGTCTCCAACATCTTGTAGAATCCATGCCATGAAGACTTGTGGTTCTGAGAGCAAACACAGGTCATACCCAGTGTTATTATAGTGTTTCTGCTGGTGGATAAGATTGTTTTTAAAGTCTCTTTCCCTTTAGTCCAGTATAAAAATCTCTTCTGTCATGCACTTGAAAAAAGTCAAAGTGTGGCTCATGCTTTGTGTTCATAGTCTCCAAGCAAAAGACAACACCTCTCTGTCAGTGTTTCCTCTGGAGCCTAGTGAAGTGAACTCCGCTGCTTCCATGGCACTAAAATGTCATTACTGTCAGAGCCTATTATACTTGATTCCAGTGATGCTTAGCATCCATTTGTTCTTCAGAATAATGTCATTTTTAATATCTTTGCCAGGAAGCATAAGAAGAAAAAGTACATCGGTAAGTTAATTAAATCTGGAACATTCCAGATTTTAATCATCGACTTGAGAAGTAACAGAAAGAAGAGAAAAGCTAAACAGTGATTTTCTGCCGTGCCCACCTAAATAGAATAAGAGAAATGCATGTATTTCATTTACAAGAAAGATCTGTCTGCACGAGGTTCAAAGGAAAAGCTGAGGCATTTTAAATTAGACATGGGCGCTGTAGTTCTTGACTAGTTTTATCAGTAATTACATTACTCATATCTGAATCACACTCTCATCATGCTTAATCGAGCAAAAATTGGACACATAAGAAGAAATAATTAGGGTGCCCTTTTCCATCAAAGAAATTCATTTCTAAATACAGGAGACATGCTCTCAGATTTTTTTTTCTTCATACCGAGAACACTGAGCGCTGCTCATTTCAAGCAATTTTAGACATTTTTCTTCCTAACCCTAACCCTTAAACTCAAGACCTAACTTTAGTTAAGATGTAAGAGGCTTTTTGGTGGCTGCCCACAGGTGCTGTCAAAGTCTGAGATAATATCAACTGAATGCTGAATGCAGAAGTTGTTTTGTAATAAAATCTATAGTTCTGTGATGAACAGACTTCTTTTTGCTAATTTTGACTTCACACAGCAGAAATTTGTCTGATTCAGGATGGCCCAAACGTCATGTGTCTAGAAGAGACTGGATGTCCTGAGCAAACAGAACTGATCCTGATGGAGCTGGTTTTTTTATCCTCTCCTTACATCCTTACATCCTTATATCCTTGCATCCTTACATCCTTATGTCCTTACATCCTTACATCCTCACATCCTGAACTTCCTCCATCCAGTGAATTCCCTGTGAACTTAAACATGAAACCCTTCTACCTATTCTAACTTCATTACCTCTCCCTCCCTAACTTTAATGATTATCTGAAGTCACTGTTTAATTTGGAGTGTGGTTAATGGACATTGATTATCTGTAAAGGCTGCGGGGCTGAAAGTGATTTCGCTTCGAGTCAGTGGACACTGAAACAGGACTGAAAGAAATATATGGTGGAAATGTCCATAACTGCTGTTTGATTGTGTTGGACTTATTTAGATCGGACTGTTCTGTTCATTAATAATATCTCATCTCAATAATCAGCTCTATAATTTAGTAACAAATGTACTTTAAACAACAGGATTATGATCGTCCTCCTGTCTGGCACCAAACCTTTATTTTAAATGATTCCATATTTCCAAGCTATAGAACGTGTTATAATACGGGGCTGTGAATGTAACAACAAAAGTGCAACATGAGCCTCTCTCTGCCACAGTCTGAGTGCAGCTATATCTCATGAATAAAGTCTTAAAATGCTGAGTTCACAAATCCTGTGCTCAGCATATGAACAAGAGCTGGATAATAATGCTGCCCTGCAGCTGTGGAACCAGGATCCTGCTGAGAAACACTGAGGAAGTTGGAAAAATTAGTTATTTCCATTATTCCAAATGCAGCATTCCTGTAGCTGTGGTGTAAAACTGTATATTGACTGTAAAGTCAGGGTTAAATCGGTGCCTTGTCTGCACTGAATCTCTCAGTTACCCTGGAGGTTAGAGCCTGTACAGAGGATTACACCCTGTGTACACACACAACCATTCACATTAACACTGCATTTCATTTCCATCAGAGGTCTGAACTGGGAGTGACAGCGTTCCAGTTGAGAAGTCAGAAAAACATGGACGCTCACGGAGACTTCATAGCCTTTATAGTTTATTAGTGAAGTCTAATAAACTTGAAACTGTAAACTTCAAGTAAGACAATATAAATTCAAATTATGTGATTAAAATGTGTTTTTTTAATCACAATTATTCAAGTTGAGTTCAGCTATAAATGATTGAGATTCAGCTTTTAGTGACAGATATTTCTGCTCGTACTAAACAGCTGGGTGATAAATATCTATCGTACATGTTGATCTGATCCACTGAGGTTAAAGCAGCTTTAAAGAGGTTTCCTCTGCAGCAGCCGACATGTTTAGGATTTTCTGTTGGTGAATAAACCAGAGGACGGGAGTGCGATGCTGTTTCCATGGCGACGGGCAGCAAACTAAAGTCAAGCGACAGTTGGAGCAGAGTGACAATTATAGTGGCTGTTAGCATCAAAGGCCATTATAAAGCTGTCTGTGTGACCCTCACAGGTGGGGGGGGGTGGGGGTGGCAACTTTGGTCCTCATTTCTGGTGGAAGGTGGATAACAGAGAAAAGAAAACACAACTTCAGTCATCTAATAATAGCTTTACTTCTTCAGCAGCAGCGTTAGAGTCCTCCATCTCATGAACACCAGGTTTTTATCTTCTGTTCTTTGTTTGGATATTAATTAGCAGACCTTCAGCCTCACACTCTGGAGGAGCACAGAAGTCTATTAATTCAAATCTGACATTAATTCTTCCACTCGCCTCTGCCCTCAAAGCCACTGAATCCACTTCATTATTCACTTCTCACTTTGAGTAGCACTGATACAGGATCAGTCCAGAGCCAGCAGCCAAACGGTACAGTAACAGGGAGACCAGGGTTTGAGTCCAGTAAACTCACATCAATTAAAGTAACTGGGCTATCAAACCAATCAGCTTCCTTCATTATAAATCTGTCACCAAGACTGTATTCTCAGCTGTAGCTCACAGTTTATCCTCTGATTGTCTGGAGGCTCCTCACAGATCCAATAACTGATGAGAGAGAGACCTCAGCAGGACCAGGACCCAACAGAAGACCCATCTGAGTCATAACCTCCGGGCCTCAGGAGGACAGGTTATTTCTAAAGTATGAACCAGATAAACCTGTGTTGTTGCTCCAGGGCACGTTATCAACAGACACCTCAGCGCTGTAATCTCCTCCCTCAGTAAATTACATCTCCCTATCGTCCTGTATCTGCATTCATCTGAGTGGCTGAATCTCAGGTTGTGATAGGAGCATGTGTGAGCTGCGTGTCCTCCCTGAAGGGAATCATCTTTCTCAACTGGTTCACTTTAAACAATACAGCAAAGTTACTCATGTTTGTTCTTTATAAACCGGCAGAAATATGAATAATACACGGCTTCACTGCTCTGTGTTCTGTACGACTACACAGTGTGATTATTAATCAGTTGCATCTGAAAGTAATGCTTTTATTTTAGTGGATAAATTTGAGTGTGAGATGAGACGTCAGATATCTACATGTCTGTTACAAACTGAGCTGGAGTCAGAGGTGGATATTCAGGCCTGCAGGTTTTACCAGACTTTGTTCTGAGACTGTGGAAAGAGGCTCCGACTCTCCAGGTCTGTGAGTCGGTGGAAGAGAGTCGGGTCCCCAGGCGTGAATTACATTACACTTCCTCTTCTACCACAACTGTATAAAAGCAAATCTGCTTCTACATCTGCAGTTAATTTAACTTTTCCTTCAGAGTGAGAGGGTCACAGTATCTTCTGTGTAATCCAAGACAGCAGCACAAAGAGTGGAATGTTAAAGCATCACTTTATCTCTAGTCTAACTTTTTAAAATCTATGTATTTATATCTAACATCTGCATAGCATTAGTCAGGTGTGGAAGAGTTTCCACCTTCGCTGTGGTTACATTAGGTTTGGATACGTCCTCTGAGCAGAGCTACTTCTTCAGGACAGTCTGGATGCTGCTGTGAATTTAAACTGATGAGATGAGGCTAGCTTTTTAGCATTCTAACTTCAGTAGAAGAGGTGATAGACCTAGAAGCTAAACATGACTGATTTCCACAGCTGGAGACAACTCTCAGCGACTAAAGGAATGAAGTGTGATGATGAACTCACAACGTTTCCTTTAAACTGCTTCGTAAACAGTTAATGCTAATGTTAGCTATGTAGCGGTATCAAAACTTACGAATGGTTCCTTTAATGAAGTGACTGTACTGTAGCGCCAAGACTGTCCTCTTGTGAAAAAACTACCCCACAGGTCACTTAGCTTATTATTATTCACACATTAGACTGAGCTGTTAATTTCCTGTCAGTTCAACAGTCAAAAGTCACATTTGTCCACAGGTCATCAAACGCCTCCAGAGTTACAACAAACCTGATTCTCTCCACAACTCCTGCTTCATGTCAACCAGCAACACTGAACTCAACAGCTGTGTTTATGACTAAACTGCGTCACTGTGAACTGACCAAGTTATCTTGTTGTTGTTCGTGAGTGAACACACACCTGGGGTTTCTGACAGAGTGGTTTTCAGGTGCAACTAACACAGCAGATACTGAATATGTTTGCTTCTACTTTAATCAATCCAGCTGTCTCCGCAGGCGCTCATGTGTGTCACACTTTTTTTTACCATACATAAAGACGTTGACCAGATATTACAGTTATATTTACTGTCCTACTCTCTTTTAAATATAGAAATGTGAACAAACTGTTCTGTTAGTTTCATTCAACAGAATTCAGATTCAGATTAGTTTATCACTGAGTCGTTATAAATCTTTTATCACACGTTTTCATTGGCCTCCGTACAAAACGTCTAACTCGTAAAGTCAGAGCTCGGTGACACATGGTGGTCTTCCTCTCTGGAAATCAGTCTGTCCTTTTTAACTGACACCAGCCTCGTCAAAGCAGCAGTCTGCCAGAAACTCTGCGTCACCTGTGCTGTTTCCATTTGTCGCTGCCTGCAGCCTCCTCTCAACATCACCATTACGATGAAGCTCAGTTTGGCGCTGGGGGAAACAAGTGATGAGTGAAAGAACGAGAGGCGGCTGGGGAGGAGAAGACAACGAGGTCCCAGGCCACATTCTGAATCAGACCTCGTCCTTCCTCTGGGAACTAAGAGCCCTCAGGGCCCGGTGCTGACGGACGTCCAGGTGGCTGACCATGAAGCAGAGACGGGCCGTCAGCAGCTGGAGGACGGATCCTGAAGCCGATAGTGTGAGTGTGAGACGCAGCACAGCTGAGGGGGACAACAGGGGCTGTCGTCAGCACCATGACACCTCAAAATGGATTCCATCCCCACGCTCATTATCAGGAAACTATAGACAGAATTATGATGAAGAGATGCTGATGACGCTGTTGTTCCATTTTGTAGTGACCCTCAGTCTGTGTTGGGTTGGATTTCATCATGTGGGGTTTATTTACAGACATAAAGAGGAAATATGAACCGCTGAAGCTTAACATGAACTGATCCAATAAGGAGCTTAAAGTTAGTCCTACTTTATCATTAAATCTTGACGCCCTGTGTTAAACTAGGTGAGTAAGATCTTCATTATCTCCTCTGCTGAGGAGGTTATAGTTTCACATATGTCTGTCTCTTTCTTTGTTTCTGATTTGTACCAAACTTGGTGGATCGAGGAAGAACCAGTAGAATCCATGAATTTTTCAGTGAGGGCAAAACTGGAATCAGTCCACACACACATAACAACAATCTGACTCTGTCAGTGGTGAAAACAAGAACTTTAGTGGACGGACTTTGATGTTACATTGCAGCAGCTGTTTGGTTTATCATTCTTGCTCAGTATTGTACCAATTCTCAAGGATGTTTGTTCCAGTTCATCATTTACACCCAAAAACCTGAAAAAATAAGACCCTGCAGTAATCCTTTAAGGGTTCAGACATGTTTTGGCCTTTGTGGAGGGATGAGCTCTACTGACTGTCAGTCCCAGTTTCAGTGTTGTGCTCATATGTACGTATTCCTTAATTAATGTGTTTTATCAAATTCCCACAACAAAGCAGACCTGAGGCCAAGAAAAACTGTACATGTTTCACAGCAGGCAGATGAATGGGAATTGAGCAGCACTGGTTCTGACATAAGGCAATTAAAACAGCTTTATTTATAAAGCACCTTTCAAGTACAGGTGATTCAACGTGTTTTTGACAAGAAAAAGAAATGTACTGAATATAATTATATACATGTATGTGTTAGATGTAAAGAAAGGAACACAGAGTACAGTTTTCTCTCAGAGGGTCTGTTGTTTCACGTTACCACTACAGTGTGGACTAAAACAGAAAGAAGTGTTTACTGAATAAAAACTTTTACAGACTCAGCCTTAATGTAAGTTTAAATCAATATGCACTGCATGACTTTAGCATATACAACTCGATGCAAATAAATAATTTAGTGATCTTTAAATATTTCCTCTGCACTCAGATGCAGCAGTATCTGTCTTTATACTGACTGCAGTAACACACTGAAGGCAGACATGTTTAACAGCAGCACCTCTCATCAGTAAAATGATACCAGATACAAGGAGTGTTGCCACATCCATAAATCCCTCTGTGGACATCGCCTGTTCACACCTGCAGCCACCAGCACCAGAAGCTCTGCCAGGCCGAGGTCAGAGAGCTGAGGGGGCAGGGGAAGCCATCGCTCAGCCCAGGTCAGGCCTCCTGGGATGGGATAACTTGGGTTACTTGCCTTTCCTCTTTAGTTTGGCTAATGCTTTAAACACCTGCCTCTGTTCACAGGGCGGCTCTGATACAGACCTGAGTCAGGGAGTCACTAACAAACTCAAAGCTTTGTCTGCGGATCATTAGCACAGCAACTAAAAATCATTTAATGACAAAAAGAGGTTTTGGACGACCAAAGATGTTCATCATGTAACCACAATGTCTTGAGCCAGAGATGATCTGTCTGTGTCCACTGTCTAATAATAACTTAACTGCTGCTCTTTGACTGTGTGAAAGGGGGCACTTTTTATCCATTAATGTCTTTATAGACACTTATTTGCAAATACTGACTGACCTGTGTAAATCCTGCAGTGATATGTCATGATAGGTCTTTATTAAAAAGCACTTGTGCTAACAAAGACACAAACCAATTGACCAAGAGTCTGGTAGTGACATACAGTCATGTTTCTGGTTAAACAAAAAAGATCTTACTCTTAAATGAAAAGATCCATCACTGTTCAGCTTCAAGAGATTTACACCCAGAAACATGGGAGAATCAGGTTAGAGTTCTCCTTTAATGGTTCTTGATGTTTAAAGCATTTTCCACCACTATAACAATGGAAACCTGTTGCTACACTGGTGAAATCTTTAAAAAACAATAGATTTCTGTCTCATCCAGACAGAAAATATAAACTCTGATATGAGCATTTGTCTCAGTTCTGTTGGTCTGAGTAAATTTAGATTCATATATTATATCTAAGCTAAATCCAGCATCTTGTTCTGAAAGTCGGAAGAAGCTTCATGTGATGTTGACATTTCAATTTTACTGCTGTGGAAAGGACATTTTTAAGATATAATCTTCTCTCACAAATGACCCCAGAGGCTGGTTGCCATGGGAATAAGATTAACTTATTTTCTCTTAGCGTCAACACAAAAGGAAAACAAACAGGAAGAGAGCCTTCATCAGATACGACTCCCCAGCCTTGGGTATGTTTCATTATCACCCAAGTGCTTAACAAAGGCTAAAAGAATCCAGAGGCCCCTCTGTCACACAGAAAACATGCCAAACAACTTAGCACAGATACAGAACAAAACTGCACTTAATTTTGCCTCTAATTACACTAATGGAAGTGTCTTTGTAGGCCGCAGAGCCTCCAGTCTGTGCAGCTAACAGAGGATAGGCTCTCCACTAAAGGCCCATTGTGCTGGGTAAGCCCCTGGCTCAGACTGAGAGGGAGACAGGAGCTGCTGTAATTAGTTTAGCTCCCTCACTGCGTCACTTGGTGCTAGGAGAGTGAAAGGTGTCTCCACAGGGCTCTCTGGATAAAATGAGGGCGGATCACCTACTAAAGGTCCTGTGGAAGGGGATCCCCGACCTCCAATCTGACATGCTGCGACTAAATTGGACGAGGGGGAGTCACACAATAAAAGTGGTTAGATGAGTGATGGGACCTAATTATGAAGGTAGTAAGGAAGGGTAGAGAGGCATTCACTCAACTGCTGAGACCAGAAACCCTCTTGTATAACTCTTGATATAAAGGTCAAGAATCCATTGAACAGGACCCAGGCTGAGGACTCAGGCACACGGCATTTCAAACGTCTCAGAGAAACAGATGAATGGGTTTAACCACATCAGGACTGTCCCATTAATCAAGAATGGTACAAAACAGCCTTTAGATACTTCACTGTGATTTTCAAAACCATTCAAACCACCACATTACATTATCCCACTCATCTGGAGCTTAGATAGGTTAATACACATCATAGACATATCTGTAAGGACTGTTAGAATACACACTGCAGTTTATAAAGAACAGACCAGGACAAAGTATTCATGGAAAACTGTTCAGGAAATAAAGTCCTGCCACAGATTCACTGGTTCGGCTGCTATTTACCAATGTTTGTCTTAACCCGACAGACCACAGTTGTTTTCCTTTTTTTTCCCACTGTGGATGTTGTCTTTGGGAGGTGGGTTGTTCACACCTCAGTGAGCAGCCTGAATGGTTACCAGCCCAAAGTCGGCCATTTTTCCCAGCCCTTTGCCCCGTGTGAATGGATCCCCTCTCCCCTCATTTAGCCTCACAGTGAAAGAGAAGGAGTAATCTCCCCACGCTCTAATCAGGGAGCTCAGGGGGGTTAGTCCAGAACCACCAGGTTCACGCCTTTGTTCTGGCCTTGACCGTCTCGATTCTGTTGGCGTTTTCTGGCAAGGTCCGTTGCCCCGGGGCTTTTTAATTCGCTCTCTATTGATTCCATGTTAATTGGGTTGGGGGGAGATGCATCCAGATTCCAACCCCGAGTTCACTCATCTTAAACCTTCATTGTGTTTTTTTGTCACACATTTGACAAAAGATGCACAGCCTGCTGCGATGAAGGCAGGGTGAGGAAATGGGAGGAGTGGGAGAACGGAGGAGGGGAGGTACAGGAAGGAGGAGCTTTCATCCGGTGTTTGAACTGTGTGTTAATGCAAGGTGCAGCCTGAACCTGGATCTGATCGGCTGGACCACATCTGAAGGAGGTCTCCCTGAGACTGAGATTAGATCACAAACTGTTATTAGATGACCATAGTTATAAGACATTCATTCTTTTTCCTACACCTGTTCCTGGAAAAAAAACACCCTGCAGTCAGAGGATAGCACAGTCCTCATCCCTGAAGCCTTTCCTCCTGTAAAACATGAAATACCTCTGTTACAGCAGAATGTAAATCCTTCATTGAATAGCCTGCTGGAATGTGCAGCTAATTCTTCATTCTGTTTATCACTCACACACTCAGACTCTGAGTGGTTAGAATGATTTTCTCTGGAGGTAAGCATTTTTCACACTCATTTCAAACTCCTCATCATGACATTCTCTGACCCCAGAAATGAGTGGCTTCTTGAGTTTTACTTTCAATTTGGGAGAGTTTATTTCCTTCGTGGCACAGAACTCATTACACAAACCAGTGAAAACTCCTGCACTCCCACCTGAGCCTGAACACAACATTTAAAAGACTCACTATAAACAGACCTGAGGAAACTCAGCAACACTAAAGGACAACTCCACTGTTTTCCAACTCTGATTGTTATTCTCAGTGTCTGACAACATTATGATAGGATTCCTACAGAGACAGAGCTTTTTTATTAAATCTATAATAATAAAAATTAGATCCTTTAGTTTAACCAGAAACATCACTATATATCACTACCACACTCACTGACAAAACCCTTCTGTAAAGGATCTGATTAGTTCTACCACCATCGAAAGTCACACAATAACAACAATCTGAGTCTGTCAGTGACAAAAACAAGACCTTTAGTGGACGGACTTTGACGTGGACGATCTTCCATTGAATTACATTACAGCTGTTCACTGTTATTGATCAGCACTGCACCATAGATGTTCACACCTATCATACATCTAAAAACATGGGAAAAGGTTTAAAAATACCAGAGTTATCCTTTAACAGACCAAACTAAGTAACACTGTCCTGACTTTATGGGAACAATACCTAAATGTGTTGCAGCAAATGTGTGTAAAATCATATGACCCCAGTTTTTCAGATGTATTATCTGGACATGTACAGTGTCTTTAGTTCAGGCTGATATGTGAGTTAGTAATGTTAGTAAAGCCTGGTTGTGTCAAACTACCTTGTGAAGTTTGTTCACCTTGTTCATTGCAGTCTATTGTGAGCATCCTGGTTTGGTTGGGGTTTTAGGGGTGTGGGGTAGTGGGGGTGGGGGGTCGGTGGGATGACTGTAACAAATGAAGTGTCCTGGAAAGAGCACTGGGGTGTTTAAGTGTGTAATCATTTGCTGTCTCCCTGTAGACCCACTAGCCAGACAGAGAGAAGTCAACGCTGGAAGAATCATGAAATCCCAGCAATTCGAAAGTGCACCCCGAGGAATCTCATTAAGGAGCTCCACACGTCGATGCTGCAGCCTCACACTGCTGTTTTTCTCATGGAGCTGGAGCAGTCCATGGCGGATTTAACTGGATAATGGTATTGGTTTCACATCAGCGCGGGAGCAGGAAGACCACAGCGGATAAGCTGTGAGGACAGCCTCCTTCGCTCCCCTGTCTCCTGCTTCTTGACTGAGTAATTATTCCTTAAGCCCACCTACCCAGGCAACAAAAATAGAATTGATTTCCCATTATGTGGAGCATCAGTCCTGCTGGGGGGGTTCCTGTCAGGGTGACCACGGCAGCCAGCAGACACATCTAACCTGAGAGTCTGGGACCGGCTGTGCCATCGACATGATCCTGTGCTTCATTTCCCAAAACAAAGCAGACGAGCTGCTGGTTCAGCCCTGAGTGACCACAGTCAGAGGCTGGGTTCACTGACTCTGAAGTCTGGGAGCTTTACAACTCTCAGATAGTTTAAACTGAATGTGGTCGGGTTAAAGTCAAAGTCATTCAGTCACACAGATGAAGGTTGAAACTGACACCAACACATGATGATGATCTCCATTTGAAACCAGCTCCATGTCTTCAGTCTAAACTGACACAGCACCAAAGCTTCACTGAAGGTCCTGACTCAGTCTTGGATTTTAGTTTCACTCCTATGTGCTTGTTACTTTCAGATATTAGTCTGCATTACTTTGAAGTCACTTGGTGCCAGCTGTATCAGAGCTGCATTCCTCATAATGCAAACATAGAAATTCCTGTTGCTGCAGAGTTGTGAAAGGCTTTTATTGTGAAGCAGGCTGAGGAAATGGAACAGATTTGTTCAATACAACAACATATGGATGTATAGTGATGTTTGGTCAGCAGATCACTTTCTACAGTGAGGTCCAACATGGCTCCGTCATCACATTTAACCTGGAACCATCAGTGCTGTTCCAGCTGTGGTCGGTCAAGGTTAGTTTCACACTCACAGTGGTGTGTTTGTGTTGTTGTGTGGTACCTAAGTAAATTATCTGAACACTTCTTCCACCACTGGAAGTCACATAGTAACACAAACATAACAGATGGAGGCAGTGGTATTCCAGCAGCTCCCGGTAAAACCCCT
Source organism: Lates japonicus (assembly GCA_033238685.1). NCBI lineage: Eukaryota > Metazoa > Chordata > Actinopteri > Centropomidae > Lates > Lates japonicus. The sequence continues at coordinate 225,621 of BRZM01000727.1, read as the reverse complement.
GTTTTTGTCAATGGAGTCTGATATATAGAGTATATGTTTCTGGTTAAACTAAAAGGATCTTCCTCTTTAATAAAAAGCTCTGTGTCTCTATAGGAATCCTATCATAATGATGATAAGACACTTGAAATAACTGTCTGAGGTCTGTCAGTGGTAAAAAAAATACTGGAGTTGTCCTTTGAAATAATGAACTTTATCATTGTGTTTTATTTAAATTTGAGCCATGATTTCCACATCAGTGAATCTTAATTAACCTCAAAGTCTCTTTCAACACTATTACATTCATCATTGCATCATTAATCATTTCATCTGAGACATTGTGATGTCAAACTTTCCATAGTTCAGTCGGTCAAACAGAGCCTGGCTCTGTCATTTGATGCTAATGGGATGGACTCAGTGTGTTCCTCAACTAAACTTTCTGCTTCATCCCATTTTACAACCACTGTCCTCCTAGCGGGTGCCCATCACAGCAGCAGCTAGCAGCGCCCGAGGAAACTCTGGCGGCTGGGTTCATGAAAACTGAGCTGTTTTTGTTGGCTGGCCCACACTCATCCGAGCCAATGTGGCGGGGCGGGAGGTTCATCGCGTGTATCGGTCGTCGCGATCAGCATCTGTTACAAGTGAAAGACCCTACAGTCTTCTGATCTGCTATGGTGCACGGTTGTTTTCATTCTTCCGGTATTGGCAACTAGCTATCATTAACGGTACACTCATAAACAAATGCGCCAGCAGTACGAAACGATAGTGATCACAAAAAAAGAATGTGGGACAGAAATTGGTGGGCGATGAAGGAAGTGAGGAGACTGTGTTTAGCTCTGCTTTGTTTTCAGCCTTTACGCCTGTTTCTATTGGGAGGCTCGATCCTGCAGTTGGATATGTGCCTTGAAAACCATTTAACCACTGAGTAGCGGCCTGGTGGCGATTCAGGGGCGGGTCCAGCTCAAGAACTCACTGCCGGTGGCTGCTTTATGAGGCGTCAGCAGACAAACTTTGGCCTCGACCCCATGCAGAAAACTCCACTATACAGGACAGAAATACAGTTTGACCAGCAGACAGAGTACACGAGGAACAGCAGGGCTAACTACATAATACGTGGAAACTAGGAGAGATAAATTTATTTTGGGGGACCCAAATTATGCTGGGAAATGAAGGATAAAATCAAATGTCCGGACTTGAGTCTCACGCACCCTCAGGTTCTTAAAAAACTTGTTGATACCATCCTCCTTCCTTCCCCCATTGCTGCTGCTGCTGCTGGTTTGATCATTATATATCCGGTCATTTCCCTCATTAACATGCACCTCTGATTCATTGTGCCTCAGTTATCAGCTTTGGCACCATATGCTGTGTGGGAAAGTCTGAAGCGGATCTTTTGGCAAGCTATCTGTGGACCCTTGAACTTTACTCTTAGTTTGACTGCTTCACAACATGAGTTTATTCATCCCCCTGTGTGTTTGATAAGCCTCCCCTCCTGGCCCTGTGTGTGTGTGTGTGTGTGTGTGTGTGTGTGTGTGTGTGTGTGTGTGTGTGTGTGTGTGTGTGTGTGTGTGTGAAGGTGCCCGCATGTGTCTGAAAAGGCCGATGATGCACATTCTCCTCTATAGGCATTAATCATTTCCTGGCAAAGGTGTTGTTGTGTGATGTCTGAACTGAATCACTTGTGTTCAGGGTTTCTCTTTATCGCTACTGTTGTGGAGCTGAATGAATGTGTTCAACTGTCTGCTGCTCACCTGTAGCACCGTTGTCCTGAGCTTTTCCAGTTAATTTGACTCAGAAATGTTTTAACATAAACTCTGCTATTCGGCTGTATCCAGTTGCTGTTGTTATCAACATAAAAAGGTGACCTCAGAGTAAGTGATCATTTTAGTGGGTCAACAAAAACAAACTTCTATTTTTCTGTGTCAGTTTACCAGCTGACAGCTGCAGAAGATTTATCAATGATTATGCTTCACAATAACATTAAAATAGGTTTATTTTGAGTTGTAAATGATCAGTCTTTAAGGATTGATGGGTTTGGGCCGATCACTGTAGAAAACAACTGCTGTAATATCAAAATCCAATGATAGTCCACATCAAGAATCCATCCACTAAAGTTGTTTTGCCACTGGCCTGAAAACAGGTTTCTAAGTTCCAAAAATGAGTTTTTAATTCCATAAAACATAAAACAGTTCGGGCCCAGTGTTTAAAGTTTATTAACAATGCAGTGGTCGGAGTTATAAGCCTATCATTGCATGGCAGTTGGTCGGTTGGTCTCTCGGTTTTCTTCGGCGCGGATAATAAATATCCTAACTAGACCTCTGAAGGCCTTTTGGTTCTGATTGTATTTCTGTTTTGAGGACACTAAATGTTCTGTCACTCATCAGAATGTCTGCTGGCAGTTCCACTCATAAATCATGAAATTAACACAGTCATCATTCTACAGCTAATAAAGCCATCCGGTCACAATTGGGCGACTCCTCCACCAGTTCATCCAGCAGGGTCATGACCGCCTTACCTGTGGGTTCCCACACACTGACCTCATTATGTTTTATATTCATCGATTTGGTTCCTTCTCTGGTTAGGTTTTCATAAAGTCCTCAGTGGGCTTTGACTAATGTAGAATCAGAGCTTAATGACTGAATGATAAGTCAAGAAAATATAGACACGTAAACTTTAACAATCAATTCTCAAGCTGTTTGTCCTACAGCTAATAGACTGATGATCTTATTGTCAGAGTTGGAGCGATGTATGCTGACCACACACACTCAGTATATTCTCCCATCCCTCCTCGTCTGCAGGGGCAGCAGTTCACCACCGACCTTGAGGCGTTACCATCATTGACATCGGCTCTCACCTGCAGGGTCTCCATGATCTCAGCTGAAGCCAGATTTCAGAGAGGCGGGCTGCTGGGGCAGGCGCTACCACTGGACCAGGGCACATAAGCTGTGGGTCCTGCGGCCTCCCTCACATTTTGCCAGCATTACATTGCAAAAGCTCCTCTCCACTTCCCTACGCCATCTGTGGTCTTAATGAAGCTGTGAAGCCCATCGTTTGCCAGTGGCTGTGCCTAAACATGATGGCTAACATCAACCAATGAGAGGGACTCAGCAAAAAGCAGGCTGCGGCACAGTACCCAGGAAGTGCTGTGTGGCTATTTTCAACACATCAGACATCATCACTTGTGAGCAACTTTTTTACCTGTGGGTACAGTGAGCTGGTTAAAGGAGCACAGTGGGGCGCATGTGGTCGTCGTTGGAGAATGAGGCACGGATATGATAACAGAATGAGTAATGACAAGCTGGCACACAGAGTCTTGGCCCAGGGTGAGATGTGGTAGTCGTGAAGAACAAAGAAAGTTGGTGGTGAAGGGCCATGGCAACAGTAGATCACTGAGTTCTGAATGACAGAAGGGATTTTTGATTTTAGTTACATGAATTGTCTGCACACATGGCTTCCGCAATGATGTCCATACCCTCCCTCTTTGTTGTCCTTTCTACCACAGGCGCGGTCTGAGGTAATTAACAAAGTAGCCTGAGGTTGGGAAGAGGAAGGCCGGGTTTGGGATCTGGGCTTGTGGTCATAAAACTTTAGAACAACACAGCCTTTAATACTCCAAGGAAAGGGGTTGCTTCTCCTCCAATCCATGCATAAATGTCACGAAGACTAAAATAAAACCATTATTTCTTTGAGCAGAAATGATGATTTTCCAGCAGATCTTTAAAGCAACTGGAAAGACATCCATGTAACAAACTAAATTTAATTTGTCATGACAGTGTGTGATGAAAATATTTTTCATGATCCAGGTTGTTTGGTTTTGTCCAATATTGCAAGAACATTCTAGGGAAAAAATGTTTGTTTGGAAAGTATGAAAGTACAGCAAAGACTTTTTATTACTGATGTATAAGTTGTATTATTGGAATATTACCAAAATTCTGTGCGGGTAACCATGATATGTTTGACTTGAGGTTTGTTAGCACTGAAACCTAAAACTAAATCATACAGGAGTATGTCTATGTATTCATGGCTGGAAAATGAAAATTTCTGGGTGAATAAGTTCAGGGTGGTGGAAGTACATGAGAAAGATAGGAGCATGTTTCATTATAGTCTGAACACAGCAGAGACAATAGTTCTGTCAGGCTACTGAATGGGTATGTTTGGACTTCTAGCATCACCAAAGGTTTCAGTTGTTGTTTGTCTTAAACTAAACTATGTTGTATTCGCTTTTTGTGTTTGTGTCTATATATTCTATAACTTATGTGGGCATTTGATGTCTGAGGTGAAAACTGAAATTGTGGGATGTATCTTCGAGAGGATGAGAGAGGGAGGATAGGAGACACGTGATAAATGACCGATAATCGGTGCTAATCGTGTCCAATCCAATGGAGACAGGATGTGAATATACATGCAAAGTTCTTTACTTGCAAGTGGACCCAATCAAATGTGGTGGAAGCCAAACCAGTTTGGGTCTTGGATCGATGAAACGGTCAGTCAAGCGGCGAGCAGCCAGGCTACCTACTGCCCGAAGAGATCTATCTGGCACTAAATGATCAGGCTCAGGTTGCAGCCCCTCGGTGTTGGTGAACTGAGGAGGAAAAAAGAAAAATACAAACAGATTATGCGACATTACACTCGGATCTGAGTCGGGCGGTGCTGAGGGAATTCCGTGAGAAAGTGTTGCGGCTGTCGTTTTCCACGGAGCTTGTTGGGCTGTGAGAGGTGGAGGGTTGGAAACTTTTCGCAGATGCACGGTGCCAAATAATTGATGATGGCAGTCCCACAAGGCAGGGTTGTTCTGGGCCAGAAAGGAGTGTGGCCACACGGTGTGGCTCTCCTTTGAGGAGGAGGGCAGTGTGAGCCAAAGGCAGAGGGGCCAGCCAAAGCTAGCAGCCTTTGCTGGTGGCTGTGGCCCATTCTCATCGGCTGGCTGTAAGCCGGACGTTCCACCCACAGCATGGCTTGGAGCGAACCGCCCGCTCAGTCCTTTCATTTAACCAATCACTCTTTCATTCTCCAGCTCCAGCCTCTCTCTTTTCTCTCCATACACATCTGTCTGCCATGCGGTTTCTCCCTCACATGGCTCCTGTCTGTCTTTTTCCTTTGCGTTTCTTGAAACACTGCGTAGAAATCTGCTAAACTGTGATACTAAGAGGGTGAAAAATGTGGCGTAATGAAATAACACAGGGAATTACACCTAATAGGTGGATGAATGAAACTGGTCTGTTATGGCGCCAGAAGAAAAAAAACAGCGTTGAGGCTGCACCTGGAGTGTGTCAGCCACTATGAGCAGTGACAGGCAGCCTCAGAGAGCAGCATGTCTTCTGGTGGGAAATCATTTTACTCTTATAACTGAAAAAACAAGCGTTATGGTTGGCATTAGCTTAGCAAGTCTCTCCCTGCAATGCCTGATGCTGTGTTTTAAACTGTGTATTTACCCAGGTAGAGTTCATCATATATAGGTGGGTTTTTTTATACGATAATGTCGGTCCTCCATCACAACTGCTCTCTCCACCTGAAAGCAAAGTCGATGCGTGTTCTCTGAAGATGGGTTGAAAAGCCACTTAAGAATAACTGGTGGTGTAGCGATGAATAACTGTATTTGTTGTTGCCATGGTTACCTGTAAACACTGGTTGAAGAGCAGTGGTTATTATTAACGTTTTGAAGTGTCTTGAAACAGTGGACACGACTGGAGAAGGTCCAGAGTCACTGACCACGGTCATCGGACGTTCATCAAAGAGGGTGTACCTCCTACATGTCTGTATATATATATATATATATATATATATATATATATATATGTGTGTGTGTGTGTATGTATATATAGTATTTGTTGAGGCCATCAAACACATTTTCTTTTTCCAAGATAAAAAATGAATCTTCACTGAATCTTCATGAGCCAGTTTTTCTTCAGTTTTCTGTTTCTACCTTTGAGCAATGTTGATGTCAGAGGTGAAGGAGCTGATGGGTTTAACAGCAACTGGTAACATGGGTTACATAAATGTAACAATGCTAACATGCTGAGGTAACCTGGTGAGCTCTTCAAAATTCAGTCTCTAGAGACTATGAATGAGTAATAGAAATTATGTGACTCAGGTCGAGTTAGTTTATGCACATGTTTAAAATATTTCATTGTGTTGATAACAAAGCTATAAAGTAGAAATACCAATGCATTTATCATTCTCAGGTACTTCAATGAATATAAAGCAATGACGGTCCACACAGGACTGATCTGGACCGGCACAAATATATGCAAGGCCCTCAACAAGCTGAAATGCGTAATCAAACAGCCTAATGAACAGAAGATAAAGGCAGTGATGTCAAGCAGAATAAAGTCACAGCAGCTCACAAACCAGATAAAACTTACTATGTTTGTGAGCAACACCAGTGGTTCTGATGAGCCATGATGAGTTGGCAATGCATGTGAACATGTTTATGAGCCTATTGTTTCACTTTCTTGAATGTCCATCCTTTAGCGTCCAGTGTACCCTCCCAGGTCTCCACCTGTCCTCCGTCTGTGGGCTGGCTCAGTGTTGAGGAAACAGGACTCAGAATAGCTACGAGAACCTTGTTCAACATAGCGGCCAGAAAGATCTCACGTCACCTCCTAAAAGCTCAGGCGCCGCTCCCGGGCGGCGAGGACAGAGGCACCGATTAGGCTTGACAGAGATCAGACTTTCCTCCTTCTTTTCTCTCATCACATCCTCACTCTCTCTCCCTCTCTCCTCTTTCTCTCAGGGTCAGTCATCCATACAGATTACAAGCACTGGGGGCAGGTGGGATGGGTTCTTGCCTGACGCAAACTCCTAATAATGTTATTTTTGGAGCACCTTTGTCTGGGTGATAATCTCCAATCTCATTGTGCATTATAATGACAATAAAGGGGCATTGTTTCTATCAGCGCAGGACCTTGACTTTCCACATACAACATGTGACAGAGCTGGAGGCTGCCTCTCATTTACCTGTGAGGTGTGTTAGAGCCTCTGATCTGCAGTCATTCCCTTTTACCGTTATGCTAATTCATGTTGCACAGGTGAACTGTGTTTTCAGCTGCTGATAGAAATAAACAAATAAAGTCTCATTAAACAGTCTTTTTTAAGTTTCGTTCTCAAACATTCTATTTTCTGTTTTATCGCTGTGTTTAGGGCTAATTTTATAATATTCCCAAGGGCTGAAGGAAATTAATGAGAGAACTCTGCTGAATCAACTTTAACTCCAGACAACTGACTGAGGGCGAAACTTCCTGTGACATCGTGGGACATTGTGTGTAGCAGTTCTGTGCTGTGCAAAACCCTATGCAGTAGGTATGTGTGTGTGTTTTCGATGGTTTTTCTACTGTGTTCCAGGTGAGAAGCCATCCTGCAGCTACTCAGAAAAGCTGTAGCTACCGTTGGCAGGCGGCTATTTCACGTTGGCTTCAGTGCAGCATAATCAATCCGCTTCGGAATTTGGTTTCATTTCAAAAATAAAGCTAAGCTATCATTTGGGCTCAATCCGTGTGAAGGTTGTTTTTTTCAAGTGGTGCTGTTCTCCCGCTTATATGACACCAGTTTAGGAAGCTGTGTAAACCCTCCGCCTGCCTCGGACTCTGTTTAAAACGTGAGCCGGGAGGCAGAGGCTGAGGCGCAGATAAATAATAAAAATTGAAAATAAAATTGGGTGAGGCTGATGACATTCAGATTACCTCCTGTGTCCTGGCATCTCCCGGAACTGTGCAGGCATCAGGGTCTCAGACCAGTAGCCACGGCTCGTTCACTCGTGGTCTGCTGCCTGCGGTCACAGGCAGGAAGAAACTGCACTCTGAAGTAAGAAGGACAGGTTGCTGAGGTCTTCTGTGCCATCGGGTTGGTCAGTTGTGGAGACGAGTTCAAGGAGCCGGCACCATGGATGGGGCAGGTGGGGTTCAATTAATCATTTAATGATGATGGTGATGATGATGATGATGAAGAATCTGCACTCCAGACTCTAATGATAAACACGTGAGTCTTCCCTATCTAGACAATTATAGACAGCAGACTCTAGCCCATCTATCATCACAGCAGGAGAGAGAAAAATGTCCCAGGCCACAAGGAGGATGAAAAATGAGCGAGAGGGGTGTGAGGTGAGCAGATGGATTGAACTGTGTATAACAAATGAACAGAGCAGAAGGGGCTCAGGACTGCTGAACCTGCTCAGTCAATCACAGCTCCCATGCTGGAGGGTGAGGCAGCCTGTTGTGACATCTGGAGAGGAGGGTGACACTCCTGTACATGTCCACACAGACACTCTGTTTGTTGTCTGATGGGTTATGAACTCATCAAACAGCCAACTTCATCTCTGCTTTATGTTGGTCTCCTTGTCCTCATCTTTTTTTTTTTCTTTTACAGCCACAGTAACAGCACAGCTCTCGTAGTCACTCAAGTCACTGAAGCCATCTCAACTAGGCAGAAATGTGATTGCCTGTGACTTTTCTGGTGAAATGTTTTGACAGCTGAAGGATGAACTGCTAATCCATCTTTCCTTTAACTTAACTGCTGTTGTAGTTTGTGGTTTCACTGCATTTAAATGTAACATGCTAAGCCATATGATGGGCATCTTTGTGTGCATAATAATTAGGCCTCTGGGGTGGGCATTCTTCTCATCTCTCCTGTTTCTGGTTTGGTTTGGGTTTCTTCTCTTCTCTTGATTGTCCTTGTCTACTTGAAGTTGCTTTCCCTGGTTTGTCTCACGTGCTTTACTTCCTACAATGGCTGGTAACCTCCTTTCTCAGCCTCACCTGTCCAGTGTTGGTGGTATATATGGGGTCTGTCTTTCTCTCAGTTCTTTGTTAGATGATTTTTGCTTCATGTGATTTACCTTCAGATCTCGACTGTCATTCCCCTGACTTTTTGGTTTGAACTCACCTGTCGCGGTGGCGGCCTGTGCTGTGACATTTTCTGATGAGTCGACTGTAGACTATTTTTAGATCTATGTATTTAACCTCGCAGACACCCGTTTTACTTCTTATGGTAAACTATAGTCAGAATTTAGAACAGTTATAGATTTTTAATAGAGCTCCCAGTGATCGACAAAGAATCTTTGTTATTCATTGTTTCTATATACTCTACCTGTAAGTAGTAACTCACTATATCGGTCCTCTCTGCTGCAGTTGACTCTGTTTTGGCTCATTGATCATCAATATCTGACACTCTGTTTATAGTGAATATATAACTGCCTCCTCATTTGTGCAGTGCAGACAGGCCTCACCTCAAGCGGGGCCCCACACCAAGGCAGGATGGGGCCACAGGGCAGGAGGTGATGGTGCCTCCAAGCATGGCACGTTGTGATCACATCCCAGGGTCAGGGTGCAAATGAGCTGAGCAGGCTGAGGCAGGAGACGTCCTGTCGCTCAGGACACCAGGAGGGAGGCAGGAGGAGGATGGGTGAGGGTGATTCCAGAGACTGCCTCTGCCACCACCCTGTCTTCTCAGAGTGACTGTGAGCCTTTGGATGATCCCAACATGCAGTGAGGCTGCTTTTAGCTGTGAACTCAGTGTATGGGTGAATGTGTGTGTGGTATGACCCATGTCTTGTCCATCCAGCTCTGTGGTGGTTGCGATAAAGGTTTGTAGTAGTAAATGTTGAGGTTGCTGGTGGCGATCGTGTCTACTCTGAAACCGCCACTCACCTTGGGACAGAGGTGTTCAGCTGAGGATCCGATCAGGGTGAGGGCGGGGACAGTGCTGATCACCTGGAGCAAAATATCCGACCAGACCCATCAAGCCTTGGGACACAAATCATCAGGTCGCGGTGCCTTTAGAAGGCGATCAGGGTTTCACTATCAGCTTCAATGGATCTGAGGCTGGTTTGAATCTGATGGTTTGTCATTGGAGGTGGACCTGTCAGTCATGTTGTCATGGGTTTGAGGTGGAATGGAGGTTGAGATATAGGGACTTCGGGTATAGGTGGATGTGCAGGGTGTTAATGATCACACACCATTTCAAAGGTGGATGATCCAGGCCGGACCTGGTCCTCCTTCTCCTCCAGCTGTCATCCTCTCTGCCATGTGGACATCCATCCCCTCTCATGGGAGATATGAATGACTCGACGACCAATGCTGTGTGCATGTGAGCCAAGCTAAGCCAGCTGGCCGTGCCGTGAGACATGCTGCTGGGCAATTCATCTGACTCACATGTGCTCCTCCTCCTCCANNNGAGATTCATCAGTTACAGCTGCAGAAAGAAGTCTCCAAACTTCACTGTGGTTTAACTTTAACAAGGTTTGTCTGTGACATCATCTTTTACAGTACAACAGACGACTCCAGTTTCAGCATAGAGATGTATTTCCTGCTCTGACTCCAGACTAAACCCTGGAGCTGAAGCCGTCTGTGGGTCAGGACTACTCACTGGGGTCTTGGAGACTCTGACCTCCACCTCTGGAGTCAGAGAGGACAGAGCTCTGATGAGAGACGACTTCCCCACGTTACTTCTCCCGATGAAACACACCTGAGAACACACACACACAGCTTCCTGTACTCGGGTGTTAATGACTGAACCACCTGACTCTATCTCAGACCTGTGAGGGGAGACTGATGATGAATATTTCCTTACAGGTCTTTTACATTTGAAGCAGCACACCTGCTCTGACTGTTCTGAACCGATGCAATCACTGGCTGCTACCGTTTCACCACCGCCGCGGCGACGATCGCCAAGTCCCAGAGAACACGGCTCGGGCTCATCCATCTCCCTGACACAAGACAGATGGATGGAGGCTGGAGCTGCCAGTGAGCTGAGAATACATCAGTGTCTGACGGAGCAGAGGGGCAGAGTGGAGACTGACCAGGCATGACAAAGACAAACCCTGCTGTCCTATCGACACACTGCTCCATCCTGAAGCCTCGGCTGAACACCGCTGTCTGTACGGTTAGAAACCTGCTCGTTTATTATCAACTGTCAGCTGAATTATCTATATGACTGCAGGAGGGTAAAGAGACATTACACTACATTCTCACTGATTTTGTGTCTCTATCATCAGAACAATGTGAACAACCTCTGTATGTTCAACATCCTCACTGAGTCTAACACACCTCCACTCTGTTACTCTGTTTCATCTCCGAGACTGAAGGTCACACTGACCAACAATAAAGCCACAGAGACACAACATCCACAGAGAGGTCAACAAAAACAGAACAGGATCACTGAGAAATAATAACTCCATCCACAGACAGTCCCACAGTGATGATGTGTTTCTGTAGTCCAGCCCTGAAGTTAGCATCAGCCTGGTTCCTCCACAAAAAGCCAATGGGATTTTTTTTTCATAGTGTTTTAGTTATTCCAGAAAATAAACTGTGACCAACTAAAGTTTCTGATCCTTCCAGGTTTAGTTGTCAGATAATCTTCACAGATGAACACCACTGTTCTACAGGGTTGACCATGTTGACTATAAACCAGCACACGATTCACATGGCGTCAACGTCTCCACCACTAAGCTTCCAACTGGTCATTTGATTTAGCTCTGAGCCTTTTTTAAGACATGTAAAAGCTTCAAACGTCAGGAGTGGGGGATTTACTGTCGAAGTTCATGCTTCTTCTGTCTGTGTACCAGACTTCAGCAGTGGACACAGACTCTCTTCCTCAGATAAATTATTTGTTGTCAGTGACTGAGGTATTCCTCACCTCTGGCTGCTGGGCAGGGACGTGATCCATCCTCTCTGCAGAGGTGAGTAATCGATCTTATGAGGCGGTGAAAGGCGAAGAGTTTCTCTGCTTTAATCCTTGCTCCTCCACACTGGGATGGGAAACAGCTGGAACAGGTCCAGTCCACAGACCTGCAAATGTAAAACAGCTGCAGCTGTGACAGAGCATCAGACAGTCTCATCATATCTTAACACGAACCACCCTTACCTGTCCAGAGTAAGCTTCAGATCAATGTGGTGCAGGACACTCCAGGCTTTCTTGTGGGGAGCTTGGCGGTCTGGACTGAGGCCAGTTTGTGGGTCCTCTGCTGGGACACAGAACGAACCTGAGGCCCAGACTGGAGCCTGAGACACACCCAGAGACTGAACATGATCCTGCAGATTTCAGACCTGCACAGACAGACAGAGGGACAGACAGAGAAGGGGAGACAGACAGAAAGACAGGATCCAACGATAATGACAGAAACATCACAAGACTGTTGAGGAGTTTTCATCTGGGCTGAAACTCAGATTTATATTATATATTTGTTCCACGAAACTACCTGGGAATGAAACTTGAATCTTTCTGCAGTAAAACACCGAGGCTGGTTAATGGCGTCTGTTTCATTAAAACATGTCGGAGATGTTACTGTGAACAGATACAGTCAGGGTTCATTAGACAGACGCACAAGCTAACGAACATTAGCATCATGTTCATTCAAATTGAAAACAAACTCTTCGACATGTTAGTTCACTTCATGACTCACCGACATCAAATGTTTTCATCCATCAGTAGATATTCGGCTTAGTTTAACTGCAGCTGAGCGTTATAGTTTATTTCTGTCCTCCCATGTTGTATACAGCGCTTAAGCAGTCCGACTGGAAACAACAATTCTATCTAGGTTTCCGCGCTTCAAGGTAGAGGGGTGTGTGTTTGTTCACACACGTAGAAATGTGTGTTTAATGGTTTTAATCCATTCATCAGTTCAGACGTTGAAAACATTAAATCCTCCCAGACCTTTACAATTTACTGTTTCAAAACAACCCATGATTAACTTCACTAAATAAGAACATGAACAAATTTAAATGATATCAGCTAAATCAATAATCTGGACCACTGTGGCTGACATGGACTCACCATCATCTTTAACATTTAAAACTGTCTGTAATATGAAGAGTTGGCACACAATGGCAAGAATTGTCCTAATGATTTTATGATGCTGGTTTCACTTCAGAAAAAATGCCCATTTTGTCGAATTCTGTCTATTCATTTGTGTATATTTTAAATTCAGGACAGCCAGAAGATATCTGACCGAACAAGACCTGGTTCACTGTGTTTACATCTTCTCTGAGACATGTCCACTACGTGAGTGTTTCCTTCTGACTGAAGTAAAAGATGTTGAGAGAATTAAAACAGTTACATCTTGGTCTGTTTCTGTTGTTACTGGGACATAATCTGTGAGCATAGATCCTGTTTAAAAGATTCAACATTCCTCTGATGTATTCTGTGTTGCTGCTCCCTGGTTGAAAATATCTCCTGTCCATGTGGAAGGTTCAGCGGTTCTGCCTGTCACAGACATCCTCCATCACCCTCTCACCGGGATTGTGAGGATTGAAAACTAATGTTTGTGTGGAGCACGCCAACAAGAAATGTCTTCATAAATCTGTTTATCTGGTGGCGTGATAAGAGGCTCGACTTCTCTGCATTCCTGCACTGAGACTCCCACCAGGAAATGGAGTTTCATCTGCAGCACGTGTTGGAGTAATTGGTAGGGTTTATCCTCCACATTCCTTCTATGGAGAAACCAGTCCAGTATTTATTCAGCTTTGATTAATAGTTTGAAAATCATTGTTTTATTTGAAACGTGGAACATTTGTCTCTCTGGGGATCTCATTTAAACTAAGCACATTAAAATGAATCAGTAGTCTCTAGCGTGTTATTCCCCTCTCTGTCCATGGTGGCATTCAGGCTGCTGAAAGCTGCCCTCTGCAGGCAAATATTCACCACCTTGTGCCAATCCTCCCTCTGCTCCATCTGGGTTTGCCAGCCTGATGTGATTCATGAATATGTTCTGGATGGAATTAATTCCACAGTATCTAATTACAGTTCTCACTTATTCTCCCCGTCCTCTCTGCAGCACAGTCTTTTATTCTTCGGTGCCGTGTGGCGATGTGCGCCTTCTTCATTCATCACCTGTTTAAGAGAATGTAGATTTCACATGAACCCAGTGCCTTGTTAAAGTAGAGAATGGAATATATAATTAATGTTTCCTTTCAGTCTCTGTCATCTTTATTACGTGCATCTGTGTTACATGTGTTTGTGATTAATTAAATATCTTCATCTGAGATAAGAGTGGTCGCATTTCTTCAACGTTTTATTATTTCACAGAGAGACGAGGACACTGTGGACAGCTGATCGGCTGCTTAATAGGTTTTTTTTTTCAGCCACCCACCATTTATAATGCTTTTAGCTGTGGACAGAACCTTTAAACCTCACAGACCACACTTCAGCAGGGTTTTTAAGAGGCACTTGGGTGGGAAACAAGACAGTGAGGGAAGCAGGAGGAGGGAGGGAGAGATTAATGGAGGTAGGTAGGAGCGGGAAGGAGGGGATAAGAGGGTGGGGGCAAGCTGACCATGGATACTCATGACTCCCATCAGCCATCCTTCCTGTGAGCCAAGAGGATCAAATGCCAGACCAATCAATGGTACACCAAGCGAACATCTACAGAGCCGTGTGATGGCATTTACCTCCCAGGTGCATATCAATAAAATAAAAAGATATCATACAAAATTGATTTTCCCCAAACAACACACCACCACCCCGTCCTGATGTCCTCGTCTCTCTGTGAAATAATAAAACGTTGAAGAAATGAGACCACTCTTATCTCAGATGAAGATATTTAATTAACTGCCAAACACATGTAACACAGATGCACGTGTAATAAAAGACAGACAGAGACTGAGCGGGAACATTAATTATATATTCCATTCTCTACTTTAACAAGGCACTGGGTTCATGTGAAATCTACATTCTCTTAAACAGGTGATGAATGAAGAAGGCGCACATCGCCACACGGCACCGAAGAATAAAAGACTGTGCTGCAGAGAGGACGGGGAGAATATGAGAACTGTAATTAGATACGTGTGAATTAATTTGTCCAGTGAACATACTATGAATCACATCAGGTCATAAAACCCAGATGGAGCAGAGGGAGGATTGGCACAAGGTGGTGAACATGTCAGCCTGCAGAGGGCAGCTTTCAGCAGCCTGAACTGCCACCATGTGGACAGAGAGGGGAACAACACGCTGTGGAGATCACTGATTCATTTTAATGTGCTTAGTTTAAAATGAGATCCCCAGAGAGACAAATGTTCCACGTTTCAAATAAAACAATGATTTTCAAACTATTAATCAAAGCTGAATAAATACTGGGACTGGTTTCTCCATAGGAAGGAATGTGGAGGATAAACCCGACCACCGCTCCAACACGGCTGCAGATGAAACTCCATTTCCTGGTGGGAGTCTCAGTGTGCAGGAATGCAGAGAAGCTCGGAGTCGCTCTTATCACTGCCACCTCGTATAAACAGATTTATGAAGACATTTTGTTGGCGTGCTCCACACAAACATTAGTTTTCTAATCCTCAATAATCCCTGGTGAGAGGGTGATGGAGGATGTCTGTGACAGGCAGAACTGAACCTTTCCCACATGGACAGGAGATATTTTCAACCAGGGAGCAGCAACACAGGAATGTTTCAGCCATGCATCAATGTGAGGAATGGAGCTGAATCTTAAACAGGATTCATGCTCACAGATTATGTCCCAGTGCAACAACAGAACAGATCAAGATGTAACTGTTTTACCTCTTCAACATCTTTTTTACTTCAGTCAGAAGGAAACACTGATGTAGTGACATGTCTCCAGAGAAGATGTAACACAGTGAACCAGGTCTGTTCGGGTCAGATATCTTCAGCTGTCCTGAATTTAAAATATACACAAATGAACAGACAGAAAATTCAGCTAAAATGGGGCATTTTTCTGAAGTGAAACCAGCATCATAAAATCATTAGACACCCTGCTATTGTGTGCCAACCTTTCATATTACAGACAGTTTTAAATGTTAAAGATGATGCAGTGAGTCCATGTCAGCCACAGTGGTCCAGATTATTGATTTAGGCTGATATCATTTAAATTTGTTCATGTTCTTATTTAGTGAAGTTAACTCATGGGTTGTTTTGAAATAGTAAATTGTAAAAGGTCTGTGAGGGATTTAATGTTTTCAACGTCTGAACTGATGAATGGATTAAACCATTAAAACACACATTTCTCTACGTGTGTGAACAAACACACACCCCTCATTTTGAAGCGGAACCCAGAGCAGAATTAAGTTGTTTCCAGTCGGACTCGCTTAAGCGCTGCATACAACATGGAGGACAGAAATAAACTGGTTAACGCTCAGCTGCAGTTAAACTAAGCCGAATAATTCACTGATGGATGAAAACATTTGATGTCGGTGAGTCATGAAGTGAACCAACATGTCGAAGAGTTTGTTTTCAATTTGAATGGAACATGTGATGCTAATGTTCGTTAGCTTGTGCGTCTGTCTAATGAACCCTGACTGTATCTGTTCACAGTAACATCTCCGACATGTTTTAATGAAACAGACGTCATTAACCAGCTCCTCGGTGTTTTACTGCAGAAAGATTCAAGTTTCATTCCCAGGTAGTTTCCTGTGGAACAAATATATAAATATAAATCTGAGTTTCAGCCCAGATGAAAACTCCTCAACAGTTTTGATGTTTCTGCTCATTAATGTTGATCCTGTCTTTCTGTCTGTCTCCCTCTTTCTCCGTCTGTCCCTCTGTCTGTCTGTGCAGACAGGTCTGAAATCTGCAGGACTTCATGTTCAGTCTCTGGGTGTGTCTCAGGCTCCAGTCTGGGCCTCAGGTTCGTTCTGTGTCCCAGCAGAGGACCCACAAACTGGCCTCAGTCCAGACCGCCGCGAAGCTCCCCACAAAGAAAGCCCGGAGTGTCCTGTACCCGTTTACTGATCTGGAAGCTTACCTGGACAGGTATGGTGGTTCGTGTTAAGATATGATGAGACTGTCTGATGCTCTGTCACAGCTGCAGCTGTTTTACATTTGCAGGTCTGTGGACTGGACTCAGTTCCAGCTGTTTCATCCCAGTGTGGAGGACATGATTAAAGCAGAGAAACTCTTCGTCTCTTCACCGTCTCATAAGATCGATTACTTCACCTCTGCAGAGAGGATGGATCACGTCCCTGCTCTGCAGCAGCCAGAGGTGAGTGAACAGCCTCAGTCACTGACAACAAATAATTTATCTGAGGAAGAGAGTCTGTGTCCACTGCTGAAGTCTGGTTCACAGACAGAAGAAGCATGAACTTCACAACCTCTACCCCATCACGCGCTTGAAGCTTAAGTATGTCTTAAAAAGGCTCAGAGCTAAACGAAATGACTGAAGCTTAGTGGTGGAGACGACGCCAGGACTGTGGTGTAGTTGGTTTATAGCCAACATTGCCAAACTCAGTGGTGTTCATCTGTGAAGATTATCTGATCAACTAAACCTGGAAGGACTGTAGGGAACTTCTTTAGTTGGTCACAGTTTATTTCTGGAATAATCCAAAACACTATGAAAAATCCCATTGGCTTTTTGTGAGGAATATGCTAACTTGTACCATGAAACACATCATCACTGTGGGACTGACCAGGATGGAGTTATTATTTCACAGGATCCTGTTTTTAAGACCCTGTGGATGCTGTGTCTGTGGTGGTTGTTGGTCAGTGTGACCTTCAGTCTCTGAGAGGCTTAATAGTAAAATAGAGTGGAGGTGTTAGACTCCAGTGAGGATGTTGAACATACAGAGGTTCACATGGTTCTGATGATAGAGACACAAAATCATGAGAATGGTGTAATGTCTCTTTACCCTCCCGCAGTCATATATAGATAACGAAATACAGTTGATAATAAACGAGCAGGTAAACTGCCACAGACAGCGTGTGTTCAGCCGAGGTTTGGTGGATGGAGCAGTGTGTCGAGTAGGACAGCAGGGTTTGTCTTGTCATGCCTGGTCAGTCTCCACTTCCGCCCCCTCTGGCCCGCTGTAGACACTGGAGGGCCTCAGCTCACTGGCAGTTCCAGCCTCCATCCATCTGGGTCTTGTGTCAGGAGATGATGGTTTTGCCTGCCCTGGCCCCCATGGTCGCCGCCGCGTGTGGTGAACGTAGCAGCCATTGCACGGTTCAGCCAGCCAGAGTGTGCTGCTTCAAATGTGTAAAGACCTGTAAGGAAATATTATCTACTGTCTCCTCACATCTGAGATAGAGCCAGGTATCTGAAATATTAACAACTTTGTTACAGGAAGGTGTGTGTGTTCTCAGGTGTGTTTCATCGGGAGAAGTAACGTGGGGAAGTCGTCTCTCATCAGAGCTCTGTTCTCTCTGACTCCAGAGGTGGAGGTCAGAGTCTCCAAGACCCCAGTGAGTAGTCCTGACCCACAGACGGCAAGCCCAGCTCCAGGGCTTAGCTCCGGAGTCAGAGCAGGCATTACATTTACAAGAAACTGAGTCGCCTGGTTGTACTGTAAAATGATGATGTCATAGACAAACTAAATAAAGTTAAACCACAGGAAGTGAGACTTTTCTGCAGCTGTAACTGATGAATCTCTATTCTTTCAGCTTGATATTCTGTTTTAAGTTTATTAATGCTCAACTGAAGAAACCCATGTTTGTTCTTTATTATCTTGAGACGTGTCTTCACCCAGCTTCACAGGTGATGAAAGACAAACATGTTAGAACAACTGGATATTTCTTTGTTTTGTGTGAGATTTATGAAAACCTATACACAGAAAACTGAAGGTGTTTAGACCACATCCATCCAAGTTAGCTCACTATCTATGATCTATAATCACAATGATCAGCTTATTAATCAATATATAAACAAATCAACCAGTGGGTTTTAAATGTGTATTTAGCCCTTTATTTCAAGTTTGCTTCAGTTCAGATGGTCAGGCTTCTACAAAAAAGATGAACTTCTTCATAGAGTGGGCAGAGCGCTCACCGATATGCTGGCTACGGACACACACAGAGCGCCTAAAGACTTTGTGGACATGGTGGTGGAGCCGATTCTACACCAGGAGAGAAAGTGAGAGACCCATTAGCCTCAGTGTTAGATATATAGATGTGGAGTGGCCAGAGGAACTTTCTTAGAAACACTTTCTAGAAAAAGTTAGCAGTAACTTTCCATCATGAGAGCTAAAAGCAACCGCTGCAGAGATTTTCCTTGAAGATCAGGACAGAACCTGCCATGTTTCCAGGTACTGAAAGGAAATCACGCCATGATGCCAAAAAGTCTCAGATTCATCTTATTAACACACTGTTGACTACAGTTTTCTAAGTAGTCTCCTGAAACTCTTTTGATTTAGGACCATATTTGAAATCTGGGTGGAGAATAGATTCATTTCCATAGAGAAATGAGATTCAGTACACATAGTTTATAAGCCTTGTTGGAGTGCTTTCTCTTTGTACGCTTCCTAAATGTTTGTGCTTTTATCGCCTATATGTGTTTTTAGGTCCTCAGGGCACCGCACATAGCGTTTTCTTTCTTCTTTCTATCTGTTTCGCTGTTTCAACATCAGTCTGCCGCCAGATTTTATTATTAACAAGAGCAAACAAAAATAAACAAATTAAACCATGGAATAATGTAGCACACAACCGGTAGAACCAAAGCAAATAT